>BJCM01209949.1:0-15132 GCA_018326385.1 Flaveria bidentis | reverse complement strand
CTTAACATGGTTATTCTAAACATGAATAACCTATAAGCAATTCAAGAATCAACATACAACATGCACAATACACATGGGTAAACATACATGAACTTGTAAAATCATTTTAATACATTTTCAGCCCCAAAGATCGTTTAAAACAAGTAAAAACCAGGGTCTAGAACTCACCTGATGCAACTTGGGTGTTTCTTCCTTCTAACCCGCTTGCAATGAGTTCAAACACCTAAGAACAACACCAAAAACACACACACCCGAGCACCTACACAACACATAAGCACATAATCATACAACTGGGATAAAACCCGTCATAAAAACATAAAAACCTTAAATTCTTACCTTGAATTCACTTCTCTTCTTCCTCTTCTTCTTCAGCTGAGAGCTTTCTCTGCTCCCTCTCTCTAAACCGAAGAAAATTGGTGATGTGAGGTGAGGGTGGGCGGCCATGTCCACCTTTACAACAACTTTATCAAAGATTTGTCCGTTTGGACACTTTTAGTCCCTCCACTTGGACTTAATTTCCATTCTTTCTTTTTTATTTCTCATATCTTGTCTTTTAAAAATAACCGGGTGTTACAATGCGAGAAATATGGTCACTTAGTTGCTACCTATTATCGTGCACCAAACAATCCTGCGTTAGTTGCTAATCGAGCTTGCTATAACTGTGGGGAAATCGACCATTTTCACCCACAATGCCCTCGTCTTACTTGTAACTTTCCATAAGTTTGAGATCGTGCTTTCAAAATTAATTCAAATCTAGCACAAGCAAATAATGACGTGGTGAACGGTATGTTGAATCCAATCTTAACCTTTACCGGCCATTTTCGTCCACAATGCACTCGTCTTTTCTTTTAAATAAAAGCTCATAAGGTGTTTTATTGTATTATTTGACAATTAATGTCTGATTTTGAACATTGCATGCCGTGTTCACTGCTTCAACCCAAAAGGTGATTGACAATTGTGAATCAGCTAGCATTGTCCTTGCTGCTTCAATGAGTGTTTTGTTTCTTATTTCAACCACTCCATTTTGTTGTGGAGTTCTTGGTGCACTGAATTGCCTAGAAATGCCTTTATTCCTACAAAAACAATCTAAGTCAACATTAACAAATTCAGTCCCATTGTCACTCCTGAAAAATTCTAAGTTTTAAATCAAGTTGATTCTCAATATTGATGACAAAGTCCATCAATGTTTCTGATGTTTCACTATTTTGTTTTAAGAAAAAGACCCATGTAAATCTAGTGAAATCACCCAATATCATTAAACAATATTGCCTTTTGCCAATGCTCATCACATTGGTTGGACCAAAAAGATCCATGTGAAGCAATTTGAGTGGTGTAGTATTGGTATTGATAATCTTGGATTTGTGTGACACTCTATCTTGTTTTCCTTTATAACAAGAAGGACAATGATTTGAACAATAAAACTCTTTCTTTGGTAGTCCAATGACTAGGTCATTTTTCACCAATTTATTCATGTTCTTCAAGTTGGAATGAACAAGCCATCTATGCCATAGATAAGATTCATCTTTTGATAACTTAGATAGTAGACATGTTTCATTGCTTGTGAGTGTTGTATTATTCATATCCAAAACATAGGTGTTTCCTTTTCTTGATGCTTTAAGAAGGATCCATTCTTCTAGAACTGAAAAACCTAGCTTAAGAATATAACAATGAGTGTTATCAAACAATGTGGTATAATCTTGATCACAAATTTGAGATACACTTAATAGATTATATTGTAAATTTTCACGATAGTTTACTTTCTAAATTTTGAGCACACCATTAGTTAATATTCCTTCACCAACTATTTTACCTCCCTTCTTATCCCCACCAAATGCCACATACAAGGCATTTTTATGCTTGAAGTCATGGAGAAGAGAACAGTTTCCTGTCATATGCCTGGAATAACCATTGTCAACATACTTTGTTGTCAGCTCTCCATGATTGTTACTGCACAAATAAAGAAATAAATTAGAATTAACAACCTAAGCCTTATTAGTCTTAGGTTTGCCAACAGTGTCTAAAATTGTTTTTCCTTCATGAATAAGTCTTGAAGTATAAGGCCTCGTTCCCGGGACGCTCACTGCTGGTCAATCATCGCACATAAAACATATATTTTCATTAACTCAAAGAAATTATTGCAGCGGAAACATTTAAACATTCATTTCATTATAACCACTTTTGAAAAATAATACATTGTTAAATGGTTACAAAACATCATTATTTGCATTACATCACAAAACGCCATCTTTCTATCAAATGGATGCCATCCAAAAATGCTAAGTAGCTGCCCCGTGCCATCCTCAGCAATGCTCACCTGCCAACTGGAAAATGCATAAAAAATCAGCGTTGTTGAGTGAGTTCTAGTTTTATAAAGACACTGCATTACCTTCCATTCGTTAAAATATTTGTATTACTATTGCATGTGATCACACATCATACATACATAAAGGTAATAGTTATTATCTTCATCATCGTTCTTTTGTACATTTCGCATAATTCGCACATTTCATACTTATCGCACTTTTCGTACTTTATTATCTTTTCATTTTATCTAGGTCCTGTCATATGCTTAACCCCACTCTTAAGCACAAGGCCATATCATCTAGGGTTAAGCGACAAGGACCCCATATCGCACATATCACATATATTGCACATATCACACATATCACACGTATGGAGTGGTCACTAGGACAGACTCCCCCTGTGTACGTGAACTCTTATGGGTTAGCCAAAATCGCACGCTGTATGACACACAGTAATTAGGAAATCGCATGTGTTGGAGCAGTCACCGGGACTGAACTCTTACTGTGTGTATGAACCCTTATGAGTTAGCCAAAATCACACGCTGTAGATACGCACACAATTGAACACTCCCCCTGTGTGTGTGAACTCTTATGGGTTAGCCAAAATCGCACGCTGTATGACACACAGTAATTAGGAAATTGCATGTATTGGAGCAGTTACCGAGACTGAACTCTTACTGTGTGTATGAACCCTTATGAGTTAGCCAAAATCGCACGCTGTAGATACACACACAGTTGAACTAACAACTCTCAATGAGTTGTGAACCTCCTTTCATATGTTTGCAAGACTTTTCATTCATTCATTATGTTTCACTTTCATTATCTTAAATCTTTCACTTCGTTAAGATAATACTTTACATTTATTTTAAATCTTTCACTTCGTTAAGATAATACTTTACATTTATTAACAACATCACACCACGTAAAGTCACATCATATATAATAGGGAGCATAACAGAACATAACATGCAATCATACATAATCCTCATACATCATCATTCACACATCAATCATGCATCTTATATCATTCATGCCCATCACATCATCTATGACCTCAAAAGTAAACTTACATGATGCCCCGGGAACCTCCCAAGTCAAAACCTACCTATGCACTTTTCCCCAAAATTCAGAAAATAAACTAAGTCTTCATCCGCATTTCCTCTTGTTCATCCACCTTTCTTATGTTCATCCGCATTTCTTTTGTTCATCCGCATTTCTTATGTTCATCCGCATTTCTTTTGTTCATCCACATTTCTTATGTTCATCTGAATTTCTTATGTTCATCTGCATATTTTATGTTCATCTGCATTTCTTATTGTTCATCCGCATTTCTTCCAGTCGCATAACTTTCATCCGTATTTCCTCCAGTCGCATAACTTTCATCCGCATTTCCTCTTGCTCATCCGCATTAGCAAATGAGGATGAGTTAGACTCAAAGGGTCATCCACATTAGGAACACTTAAGCAGTTATTCTAAAACTTAGGCGCATGAGCCCTATTTGGGCGCATGAGAAGCCCCATTCGCACCTAAACATCCGATTTCAGTCCCCAAACCTCACGCATCATGTCCTAAGCTTAAATCTTACATTCTAAGCCATAGAAACACAACCATAACGTCATCAAACACATACATAGCCCAAAAAGTACACACATAAAAACATACGGGTGAAAAACCTATTTTTTATAAAAACGTTCATACATGCATTTTCAGCCCCAAAATAGTTAAAAACATGTAAAAAGAGGGGTTCTAGAACTCACCTTAGCAGCATCTTGGGTAAGACTTCCTTCAAAACCCATTTGCTACAAGTTCACGAAACCCACCAAAAACACACACAACACACATAAGCATACAACCGAGGATAAAACCAGTTAAGAACACCATAAACACACGAATTCTTACCTTGAATTCACACTTTTCTTTCTATTCTTCTTCAACCCGAGAGTTTCTGCTCTCCTTCACTTTCTCTTTCTAGAAATATCCGAATGAAAAGATGTAGGTTGATAACATGGACGACCATCACCTTTTACACCCACTTTTTCAAACATTTTGTCCTTTTGATACTTTTAACCCTTCAACTTGGGTTAAATAGCTTTTCTTTCTTTTTGACACTTTTAACCTCTCAACTTGGTTTAAATAGCTTTTCTTTCTTTTTCTTCACTTAATTCCTTTGTTTGAGTCTTCTAAAAATTACCGGTTGTTACAAGTCCACCCCCCTTATATAGGTTTCATCCCCGAAACCTGTTATTCCTCAAACAATCGTGGCTAATGCTGTCTCATCTCCTCTTCAGTCTCCCACGTAGACTCTGATCCCTTCCTGTGCTTCCACTGTACACGCACAAGAGGAACCACTTTATTCCTTAACCTCCTCTCTTTACAATCAATGATCGCCACCGGTTACTCTATATAATTGAGTCGTTCGTCTACTTCAATATCCTCCAGTGGGACAATCATATCCTCATCTGTTAAACACTTTCTCAAATGAGAACATAGAAGGTCGGATGAATTCCACTTAACTCTTCTGGTAACTCCAACCTATAGGCCACCTTTCTTACTCAAGCAATCATTCAGAAAGGCCCTATGTTTCTTGGCTGAATATGGTGCACTTCATCTCGTATAGATAGTGCCTTCATATCTTTAACGCAAAGACCACGACTACTAGCTCCAAGTCGGGAGTGGGATAATTGACCTTATGAACTTTCAACTGTCAGGATGCATAGGCTATAATCTTTCTTCTCTGCATCAACACACATCCCATCCCCAAGTAGGAAACATTGGAATAAACCACCAAATCTTCACTTCCACCTTTGCCGGGTCCACCATAATCCCACCAGGATTTATCACATGACCTAAAAACTGAACCTCGCGCAACCAGAACGCACACTTGGAGAATTTGGCATACAACTTCTCCCTTCTCAACGTCTCCACACCTCCCGAATATGACCGGCATGCTCTTCCTCACTCTTTGAAAAAATCAGGATATCATCAATAAACACAATTGCTAATTTATCCAACATCAGCCGACACACTCGATTCATCAGATCCATAAAAGCAACTGGCGCCTTGGTCAAACCAAAAGACATAATGAGAAACTCGTAGTGTCCATAACGCGTGCGAAAAGCTGTTTTAGGAATATCTTGCTCCTTAACCGTTAGCTTATGGTAGCCAGATCAAAGATCTATCCTCAAGAACCAACTGGCACCTTGGAGCTGATCAAACAAATCCTCAATTCGCGGTAAGGGTACCAATTCTTCACTGTCAACTTGTTCAGCTCACGGTAGTCTATACACATTCTCATACTACCGTCTTTCTTTTTCACGAATAAGAACGGAGCACTCCAAGGAGAGATACTCAGTCTAATGAACCCTGTATCAATCAGGTCTTACAATTGCTCCATCAACTCTTTCATCTTAGTTGGAGCCAACCGATACGGTGCCTTAACAAAGGGTTGGGCACCCGGTATCAAGTCAATCTGGAACTCAATCCCGCGGTCTGGTGGCACTCCTTGTAAGACTTCGGGAAATACATTTAGAAAGTCACACACCACCAGTACGTCGGTTAGTTGTGGTGTTGGCGTATCCATATCCTTCACGTAAGCCAAGTAGGCGCTACATCCACGCCTCATGCACTTTCCCGCCACCACCATCGAAATCACCTTCAGGATCGTAGTGACTCGATCAACATAAACCGTCACCAAACTTCCGCCAGGCGCTGTCAAACGAATCATCTTCTTGCGACACACAATGTTCGCGTCATAGTCAGCCAACCAATCCATTCCCAGGACTACGGCAAACCCGCTTAAGGTCATCAGGAATGGTCTAACAGGAAACTTATGACCTTCTAATTCCACGTCACAACCTTCGATCATCTTAGAAATCCTGGTAGACTTACCTATGACAGTTTCTACATCAAAGGGCGCATCTACAATCCTACTACTAACAGGCAGCTTAGCACAAAAAGTAGCAGAAATAAAACTTTTACTAGCACCAGAATCGAATAACACGGAGGCTAAAGTTTGGTTTACTAGAAACGTACCTGACACAAAATCAGGGTCTGTCCTAGCCTCCTCCTGCGTCATCATAAATGCTCTGGCGCTTGCCCTCTGTCCTTCTCCTCCAACCTTCTTCACCCCCGAACCCTTAGCCCTCGGCTTCTTACAGTCTCTACTCAGGTGACCATTCTCTCCACAGTTGTAACACCTTACAACCCCGTATTCCCTTGCCATATGACCATGCTTCCTGCACTTGAAGCAGATGTTTGACCCCTATTTGCATTCTCCCGAATGCTCCTTCCCGCATTTACCACACCTCTTCGACCCCGCACCGGGTGTAACCACACGAAGGTCATCCACCCGTGCCTTCTTGTTACTCGTCGGGGCTCCACACCGACCAAACCTTTTCCCATTCCAGTTCTGGTCACCCCCACCTTCCTTACTCACCTTAGCCACCACCACTTCCCGCTCATCATACAACCTCCCCGCTAGGTCAACCGCCGACTTGAACGTGCTTGGTCGGGCGGCGATCATGTGGCTACGGATGTCCGCCGACAAGCCCTGGATATACCTCTTAATCTTTCATGATAGAGGCGTCACTTGATCCGGCACCAGTCGTGCCATCTCATTAAACTTGGTGGTGTACTGCTGATGGGTCATTGTTCCCGCCTCCAACTGTAGGAACTCCATCACAACTTTATCCATTTCTCTGTGAGGACAAAACTCCTCAATCACCAGTATCTTTAGCTCCGCCCACTTCATCCTTCCTACTGCCCGACTACCCCCATCTTGGATAATATTGTCCCACCAGCACAAAGCCGAGTCCACAAACGAGTGGTCAACAAACTTCACCTTCTAGTCTTCCCGACACACGCTGATATCAAGAACAACTTCCATCTCTCTCACCCATCGGTGAGCAACAGCAGCAATGCCGTTACCATCAAAAGTAGGGGGCTTGCATCTTTGAAATGCCCCATAGTTGCAGCCTCGTGTCGTCTCCTGCACATGCTCTTCTTCCTCGTTATCCGAGAAAACCATCTTAGTCTCGGGTCGTCTCCCTTCGCCCGTAGGCCTACTCCTTTCCTTCCTCTCCCCTTCCCGTACAGCCTTAATCACTTCGGTCCCCACAGACGATAGGATCATCTGCATGACGTGATACACTTCCTCCACTACAGCCTCTTTCACTAAGTCTTTCAGGTTAGCACTCTCATCTCTACCCTTTGGATGAGGGGTCTTGGGTTCCTCATGAACCACATTTTCGGCTCTAGGCCTTCCTCTCGTAGCCCGTGGTTTAGCACCACGACCTCCACCATATGAAGCTTTAGATGATCTACCACCGACCATCCTCTAACACACTATAAGATTCAAACACTAATGCGGTCATTCAAGGGAATAGCTCAGTTTATGTCAAGTATAATAAGTCCCTAATTATAATGGCCAGTTGTGATTAGCCACTTACTTTACTCTTCATACCCCAAGAAATTCCTATCCTAACTACATCAGTATCTAAATCTACTAACAGCACATAAACCACATAACATGCGCACGTAATACCGGTTAACATTACGAAAGTAGCTGATGGCACGCAGCTACTCGGACTGGCATCCCTTCCCTTTCCGTCCTATTTTCAGTTTAAGTTAAGGTTTATTTTGAAAATTTACCCATTTCACTTAAACTTTGGCTCTGATACCAACTTTTAAGGCCCCATTCTCAGGACGCTCACAGCTGGTCAATCTAGCACATAAAACATATTTTTTCATTAACTCAAAGAAATCATTGCAGCGGAAACATTTAAACATCCATTTCATTATAACCACTTTTGCAAAATAGTACATTGTTGACTGGTTACAAAACATCATTTTTTGCATTTCATCACAAAAATGTCATATTTCTATCAAATGGATGCCATCCAAAAATGCCAAGTTGCTGCCCCGTGCCATCCTCAGCAATGTTCACCTACCAACTGGAAAATGCATAAAAAGGTAGTGTTGCTGAGTGAGTTCTAGTTTTATAAAGACATTTCATTACCTTCCATTCGTTAAAAAATTTTCATTACTATCGCACGTGATCACACATCATACATATATCAAGGTAATAGTTATTATCTTCATCATCGTTCTTTTGTACATTTTGCATAATTCACACATTTTATACTTATCGCACTTTTCGTACTTTATTATCTTTTCACTTTTATCTAGCACCTGTCATATGCTTAAACCCCCTCTTAAGCACAAGGCCATATCATCTAGGGTTAAACAACAAGGACCCCATATCACACATATAGCATATATCGCACGTATGGAGTGGTCACTTGGACAGACTCCCCCTGTGTGCGTGAACTCTTATGGGTTAGCCAAAATCGCACTCTGTATGACACACCGTAATTAAGAAATCGCACGTATTGGAGTAGTCACCGAGACTGAACTCAACTGTGTGTATGAACCCTTATGAGTTAGCCAAAATCGCACGCTGTAGATACGCACACAGTTGAACACTCCCCCTGTGTGTGTAAACTCTTATGGGTTAGGCAAAATCACACGCTGTATGACACACAGTAATTAGGAAATCACACGTATTGGAGCAGTCACCAAGACAGAACTCTTACTGTGTGTATGAACCCATATGAGTTAGCCAAAATTGCACGCTGTAGATACACACACAGTTGAACTAACAACTCTTAATGAGTTGTGAACCTTCTTTCATATGCTTGAAAGACTTTTCATTCATTCATTATGTTCCACTTTCATTATCTTAAATCTTTCACTTCGTTAAGATAATACTTTACGTTCATTAACAGTATCACACCACGTAAAGTCACATCATACATAATAGGGAGCATAACAAAACGTAACATTAAATCATACATAATCATCATGCATCATCATTCACATATCAATCATGTATCTTATATCATTCATGACCATCACCTCATCTATGACCTCAAAAGTCAACTTACATGAACCCCCGGGAACCTCCCAAGTCAGAACCTACCTCTGCACTTTTCGTCGAAATTCAGAAAATAAACTAAGTCTTCATCCGCATTTCCTCTTGTTCATCCGAATTTCTTATGTTCATCCACATTTATTTTGTTAATCCGCATTTCTTATGTTCATCCGCAATTCTTATTGTTCATCCGCATTTCTCCCAGTCGCATTACTTTCATCCGCATTTCCTCCAGTTGCATAACTTTTATCCGTATTTCCTCTTGCTAACCCGCATTAGCAAATGCGGATGAGTTAGAATCAGAGGGTCATCCACATTAGGAACACTTAAGCAGTTATTCTAAAACTTAGGCACATAAGCCCTATTTGGGGACATGAGCAGCCCCATTCGCACCTAAACATCAGATTTCAGTCCCCAAACTTCACCTATCTAAGCTTAAATCTTACATTTTATGCCTTATAAACACAACCATAACGTCATCAAACACATACGTAGCCCAAAATAAAACCCCACCCATAACATACACACATAAACACATACGGGTGAAAAACCCATTTTTTATAAAAATGTTCATATATGCATTTCCAACCCCAAAATAGTTAAAAACATGTAAAAAGAGGGGTTCTAGAACTCATCTTAGCAGCCTCTTGGGTAAGACTTCCTTCACAACCCGATTGCTACAAGTTCACCTAGAAACCCACCAAAAACACACACAACCGAGCACACACAACACACATAAGCATACAACCGAGGATAAAACTAGTTAAGAACACCATAAACACATGAATTCTTAACTTGAATTCACATTTTTCTTTCTGTTCTTCTTCAACCCGAGAGTTTCTGCTCTCCTTCACTTTCTCTCTTTAGAAATATCCAAATGAAAAGATGTAGGTAGACAAAATAGGCGGCCATCACCTTTTACACCCACTTTTTCAAACATTTTGTCCTTTTGACACTTTTAAGCCTTCAACTTGGGTTAAATAGCTTTTCTTTTTTTTAACAGTTTGAACCTCTCAACTTGGGTTAAATAGTTTTTCTTTCTTTTTCTTCACTTAATTCCTTCATTTGAGTCTTCTAAAAATAACTGGGTGTTACATGAAGTTTTAGTGTTAATTTTAGTCTTAATTGATTCATTCTTTGTTGTTTGTAGTGAGGATGAATCTGTTGAAGATGAGGTTATTGAACTTGGTTCTGGTTTCTCACTCTCTTCTTCATTCACCTTATCTTTGTTGGGTTGTTGCTTTTGTTTTGATATTGAACCTTGATTATTGAAAGTTTTATCATCTACTGATTTTGAATGTGGTACATGAGTTCCCTTTTCAAAATTATCAAAGAAAGCATCATCAACATTTGTTTCTTTATCACTCAAATCCACCCTTTTGTGAGGTGTTTTGGATTGCTGAAATGATGTTCTTTGTTTTAAATATTTATCATCAGCAGATGTTTTCTCCTTTGGTTTTGCTTTGTGTTTTTGTTGCTGCTGCGTTTTTTAATCTTCTTTACTTTCATTGGATTGAGAGTCTGATTCACCCTTGTTAGATTGTGACTTCTTTATGCTTTTTGTCTTGTTTTTCTTGTTGAAATAATATTCTTGAGTTGAATGGTTATTTTTGTTGCAAATTGCATAATGTTTGTTGAAGTAGCAGTCAGAGGTAATGTGATTGTTCATATTGCAAATAGAACAATAGCTGCTGAAGTAACAATCTTCAGTATTGTGATTTTTCATTTCACACCATTTGTAATACTTTTCCTCTGATTCTTCATCAGAATTGACTGCTTTATTTTTCTTATTTAGCTTTTGAAGCTTCACATCTTTTTCTAGTTTTGTAGTTGATTTTTCCTTGCCTTTCCCTGGCATACTGTCAAAAGATTCTTGTTTATCATTTGCTGATTTCTGCTATTTGGAAGACACTCTTTTTCTGATTTGATTTGTTAGTTTTTGCTTTTGCTTTTCGCAGATCTTCTACTGATTCAGTAGATTTTGTCTTTTGCAGATCTACTGCTGAAGAAGATTTCTTCTTCCACTAAACTTCTGCTGATTGTTTCTTCTTGCTCTTTTCTACAGAAGATGTGTGTACTTCCTCAATAGATGTACACTGTTCAACTCCTTTAGCTGATTGTTTTTGTTGCTGATGAATTTCTTGAAGACCTTTATTTAGCTGAGCTATTCTTTTGCAAATAGTCTTCAACATGTTTCTTTGTTTTGGAGGTAATTGCAACTTTGTTTCTTCAAGAACTTTGGGGATGATTGTTTCAAAAGCAACATTCTTACCAATGCTCAGTTGATCAATATCATGTTCATTAGACTCATCCAAGTCATAACACTCATCAAAGTCAAATTCTAAATCATTTTGTATATCATGATCTGATTCAGAAGACTTAGTTTGACTCACCTTAGACTCATTATCATTAACTTGTTGATTAGATTTTGCTTCAAACTTGGTGCTTAGCACAAAATGATTTGACAAATTGTTTGTCATTTTTTCAAGTAAAGTTGTGTAATTATTATTTATAGGGGGTGCAACATCATTATATCCCAATCTATACCTATTCTTTGATTCAATATGAGAATTTAATAATTTCTTATATTGTTGAGATGAAAGTTGAAACGTCTAAAGTTTCATGTTAGTTGATGCATGATCAGCAATGGATTTGGTTAAGGAAGTGATCAGATGTTCAACTTGGGCTTTTAAACTATAATTTTCTAAAACAAGTTTATCTAAATCTTTTTGTAAAGAGTTAATTTTGATTTGATATAGTTTATGTTCTCTTACATGAGATTCATTCAAAATCATTGTTTCTTTTACTTTATCAGCCAATTGTAGAGCATGGACTTAAATCTTTCAACTTCCTCAACACATACTGAGGAACACAATCTAACTCTTACCTCTCTAGCCATGGGTGGAATTTTATTCTCCATGTGTGTCATAAGAGCTCGATTCTCTTCCAGGACATCCTTCTCATACATGCTCCAGTCACAGGTTCCATCTTGAAGTATGACCAGTCTGGATTCTTTAGAATTACTTGGACCTACTGATGCATTTATGGTTGGTGGGGATAAGTTGGTTATCTATGGTTGTCTAAAAGATCTTTGAGATATAGATTGTTGATGAAGTTGATTAGACTGATGTTGTAGATGTTGTTGTTGTCTCAAGTCAGGATTTGATTGTTGATTACATTCTTTATAGAAATATCTATAGAGATTGCATTTGAAACATCTTGCCTTTGACTTATCAACACCAATCTTTGTTGTTATATTTGCTACAACCAAATTCTTGTTTCTTCTCAGGTACGGTTTGGCTGTATATGCAATCATAGCCATTTGCCACTAAATGCTACAAAGGCTACCTTTTTTTCAGACTCCAAGATCATAGTGATAGGATCTACTTGGTTGTTGTTTGAAAAAGTCTTTGTTGATGATGTAGAGGAGTCTCTTCTATATTAGTTCTTCCCTTCTCCTTTTCTAATTTGCTTTTAGAAGACTTCTTTGAAGGTTTTGATGCATAAAAGCACACTTCTTCTTCATCTTCACTCAAAGTACAATAGTTGTCACTATCATTATTAGAAAAAAAACACTTCCAGCACTTTTTGTTTCTTTAAAGTGGTAGGTTTTGACATGTTTTCTCACACTCTTGTTTCTTGATTTTTCATCCATTTCAAGAGCCTCTACTTTTGCTACTAAGGTATCTACACCTGTTGATTTGAGGTCTATGGTGTTCTTGAACATGGAGACAATTTGCTTCCAACTTTCAGGCAAAGTATGGAGCATCTTTTTGTTCAATTCCTCATTATTGTATTTCAACTCCAAGATGTTCATCTCTGTTACATGGTGCATAAATCTATGGAGTTGTCGAGGAATTGATTCACCCTTAATATAATGAAAAGTTTCATATTATGAGCGAAGTGTGTCCTTCCTAATGCTTCTGATTTCATCACTCCCTTCATAGAGTGTATGAAGAATCTTCCCCAAGGAATTTTCTGTTTTGTAATTCTCACACCTGATCAATATTTCTTCAGGTAAAGCCATACTAAGAAAGTTGTATTATTTAATATCAACTTTTACCTTCTTAACATCATCAGGTGACAGATATTTTGTACTTATGGGTTGATTATTGTCATTATAATCTGGACCAAGAGTGGGAGGAATATAAGGACATTCAGTAATCGAAATCCAAAAGTTGGAATCAGTATAATTCACATGATTCCTGAATTTGATTTTCTAGGATTTAAAATCCGCTTTTGTTTCCAACTTTGGAGGTTGGTATGATGATCCACCAAAGTTACTCATTTTTAGTTAAAGTCTAAGAGATTAACTAAACAAAGATTCTTCTTGAGTAATTTACTAATTAGTGACAAAACTTAATTGGTGATAATTAAGTAATTATGGTCACAAATCAGTCAATCCTTATAATGATAATTAATAATCAAATCAAGTTTAAACGAGTAATGAAACAATACTCGCTGAAAGACAATTCTCCTATTTTTAGTGTTTTAAGTAAAAACCGATTCATAGTAAAATGATTTGATAAAAACCAAAATATCTAATTAGAAAAACTGATAGATCCTATGAAATAAGCAAACAACTAAACACTTCTAACACCGATAGATTAATCAATCTAAATCAAATAGCACTTGGCTCTGATACCACCTATGAATCTAAGGATCGCAATCAGGAATTATCAGTGTTGGGCGAATGGAATCAAGCTAATGATTGTAAAATGTTCATTAACTTTTGTTTAATTTTTTTTATGAACAATTATCAAATCAAGAAAATGTTTGTTATGACGAACACAATTATACGGACATAATAAATAAGCAAAAAAGATTTGATTCAAAAGTATTTCATAAACTAATTAATGATTACAGATGAATAAAGAATGAATGCACTAAACAATATATGCTTTGATCGTATTAAGGTTGATGATGTATTGATGTGACGGCTATTAGGGTTTGTGTTTGATTGTGTGAATCGATGTGATGTTAGCCGTCAAATTGATTGTGTTATGGCTCATCCGTCCTTTTGATGTGAAACCTATGATCCATATTTATAGATAATATTGTTTCTATTAAGGAAACACCGGATCTTTTGGGATTCGAAATTGTCTTGTTCACTTGTTAACTTGTTGACTAGTAACGCTTGCATTATTGAAAATACAAGTGTTTGGACTCCGCAACTACAAAGTCTTCCGTAGATGTTTGTTCTTATGAAGGTATCCTGTTCTTCTGACGGTATTTGTTCTTTTAAAGCTATTTGTTCTTTTAAAGCTATTTGTTCTTTCGAAGCTATCTTTTTCTTTCGAAGGTATTTGTTCTTCCGAAGCTATCATGTTCTTCCGAAGGTATTTGTTCTTCTGAAGCTATCTTGATCTTCCGAAGGTATTTGTTCTTCCGAATCTATTTGTTCTTCCGAAGCTATTTGTTCTTCCGAAGGTATTTGTTCTTTCGAAGCTATCTTCACTTGAACTTCCAGAGTTGGTTGTTGTAACATCCACCATTTTCCGAGATAAAACCCAAAACCCAAAACCATTTTGAAACTTTCAGTCAAAGAAAGTTTCAATATCAAATTTATTTTATTTATTCTAATGAATCCTATGAACTAGAAGTATAGTTTATTCTTAAATTATTATTATTATTTTATTTTATTAAGTCATTTAAACAATTTATAATAAATTTTATACTTTATAAAGTAAAGAGTTATAAAATTTGATGATACATGTGTACCTTGATTCTAATCTTAATGTAATATGTCTTTATTGTCTTACACTTATGTAACAGTTGGGTACTTAATGAAATGTAAATATTTGGTTGTGTTTATAATGTTTAATATTTCATTAATGAGTTGTTTAACGCATATTGAATTGATTATATAGGTTTGTGGTTGTTTGAACTAATATAAAT
>BJCM01209948.1:0-31257 GCA_018326385.1 Flaveria bidentis | reverse complement strand
CCCGCCACAACAACCACCACCGACCACCAAAATCACTCGTCGCCAGCAACCACCACCGGCCACCACCGCGGTCGGCCACAACCAGCCCGGGAACACTATTGCCGGACACCGCCACCGCCGCCGCCGCCTGAAACCACTGAAGGCCACCACCACCGGCCATGGGCGGCGCTGGAAACCACCACCGGAAACCACCTCCGAAGGCCACCGCCGCCGCTGGGAACCACCACCGCAAGAAACCACCTTCGAAGGCAAACAACGACATCGCAAGAAACCACCTAAGGCCATCCGCTGCCTCCGAAAACCTCCTCCAACCACCACCGCCATCGGAAACCACCACCAGCCACCACCGTCGCTAGAAACCGCCGCCGTCGGCTTCCACTGCTGCCGGAAACCACCACCGATGAAAACCACCACCACCACTAGAAACCACCGCCAGCCACCACCGTCGCCAGAAACCACCGCCGACCACCACAGCAGCTAGAAACCGCCGCACGACCACCACCTCCGCCTGAAACCACCATCGGCCACCCCCGCCGCGGAAACCACCTCCGGCCACCACCGCCGCCAGAAACCACCTCCGGCCACCACCGCCGCCAGAAACCACCTCCGGCCACCACCTCCGCTCACCATCACCATCATAACTACTTTTACACTTCATTGTTTCGTTTTTTATACTTAACAAATAAAACAAAGGTATGATTCATTTAAAACTAAAGGACAAAGAAACATAACAATGGAATGTAATGATTCATTTCATATCTTATACATTTCATTCCCTTATCCATTCCATTACTTCGTCCATTCCATTACCACATACCAAACATACCCTTAAATTTTTGTCATACTTAGGACTTGAACGATTGAACCCACGACCTCCTTATATTTTAATAAAGTTTTGATGTATCTTACCTCAACTATTTGAACCGAAGATCGTTCGTATTTTTCTACTTTGTAAAACAAGAAATTTCACTCTTATTTGTTAGCGTTACATACCATATCCTATTTAATCCAATAAAGATTAATCATAAAACGACCTACTATATTCTCAGTAATCTCAGGCCAGTAATTTTATCTCTTACAATACGATACATATATTATTCCGATCGTAATAGTTTGATAGATATACACGAATGGTTACAAAACACATGTTAAGGAAGCAAGTTATAATAATTAACGTGACGAAAGAACAATAATTTTAATGGTGCAGAATTGTTTGAACCCATAATTCTTGGTTTTTATGTTGTTATTAAAGATTTTAAGGGGCAATATTGTTATTATCATTTCGAAAGCAACCAATCGGCCAACTCCAAAAACTTTTATGACTCTTGTTTCAAATATGTTGTTCTCTTTTGTATCTTAGTGACTATAGCAACCTATTTTATTAGAAAAAATAGAAGTATAATAATTAAAAGGTCATCCACTACTTGATGTGATCATTATTCTAAAGATTTGCTTACTACTATTTTACGAAAATAATCTATAAAGTTGTATGTTTAAGATATTTATGTATTAAATTGTTACACCCTTTGGAGTACTATAACATTAACTTTCGCAAAAAATCTTCGGAGAATTAATTGTTCGGAAACTGTTTGGTTTGTGGTGGATGTTTTACTCAACGGTACCAATCTTGATTTAAGGTGAAATCATAAAATGTATTACCAAAATTTGACCCACCTCACGACCTTATATCTATCCATCAACCTATTTTCACAAAATGACGATTTATTAAAGCTGCAAGGGCAATTTTTGTGGAATATTAAGTTCACCGGTGTCATATTTGACAAACTCCGTCAAATCGAAGGCTTAGGTGAAGCTTATTATGACATGCTATAAGCTTTTAGGGCTTCATATACATCACATTTGGGGGCTTAAACGGGTTATTTAACCATAATTAGCTTGGGTGCAAAACGATTGTGAGCTTGGAGGCCGGTGAGAAGATCACCATTGTTGGTGATTTTGGTGGTGATACATGGAGAAGAAGAAAATGTTGATGGTGATTGATTTTTTTTCCAGATAGAAAATCATACTCTGATCAAAATACCTTCACGTGTAATGAATGTGAGGCTTTTTTGGTGATTTTGATGGTGATACATGGGTGTAAATCGTAACACATGTAACGAAGTGCATAAATACGGCATTACACATGGGACGTTGCAACACCCATACAACATTGCTTGTTTAGATAAAAAAGAAGAACACGGACATCTTTTTTTAAATATATATAAATTATTAACTTACATGCCTGTAGAATATTTACATATAGGTTAAATTATAAATAAGTATAACATTTACATAACTATGATTGATTAATTTATACATACGTAGAAAGTAACATATAGTGTTACATATGTATAAACCAAAATGATTAACATCATAAATACTCAACAAAATAAGCAAAATAACAAATCTTTAAAAAAGATATGGACCAAAATATCTTAAAAGAAGTTATACGTTAAAAAAATTTATTCTTATTTGAGCTTAGGTCTTTTCCTTCGAAAATTTTAGATAAAACAATGGGATAAAACCAGTGATAAACAAATGGTAGTAGTAATCGAAGAGTGCAAAGGTTGTATTCGGTCAAAGAGTGGGAGAGAAGTTTTTAAATGTTTTTCTACCAAGAAAATTATGTTAAGAAATATATATTGAATTATAAAACTTAAAATATAATGTTGGATACATAAGTATTAAGTATATACGCAGATATAAATTAAATTCGGATAAGGTTTGATTAAAAAAAATAGGTGTCACAATGTCAACCAACATTTTTATGTTAACCCGATACATCAAATGATATTCTACGAATCTTTATTAAATTAAATTTATTTGTTTAATGCTCACATCACAATTCTAGTTAACGTCAAATAAAACATATCTTTAGTGTAGATAACCTATAAAACAAATTGTTATATTATTATTAGAATATAAATAAGATAATGACTACAAACATGGTCAAATTTTATAGAAAAGCTTTGATGGCTACTTGAGATTTCACCTTTTGGCACCAACTTCATGCAATAAGTTACCAAGTTGATAAAAGTTGTGAAAAAATGACATTTTTCCCTTATAAAGAAATTACAAGTAGTAGTAGTACCACTATATTCATCTTCAAACACTTGTGTTCAAAGCAACTCAATTATTTAGTGTCTCTATCATAAGTGGTCCTCCTCTTCCTAAATTGGACAACACAAAGCCTGACTCGCAACTTAAATTCACTTTGCTACCTACCCTTTCATCTATTCTCCAGTCAAATGCATTTTAACATTTATATTTTTGGTTGCAAATGGTTCAATTAGTAATATTATATACTTATGATTTATCATATGGTAATAAGTAACAAATTAAACTTCGTAGAATGTTGATTTTTTATGGATTATTTTTTTATCATTTAAACAAGTAAGCTTTCGCTATTGGTCTAGGTGTCATGATAAGTGACTTATATTGGTAACAAGTTATCACCTATGTTTATAATTGTATAATTACTAGATTGACATGAAAGGTCTTTAAAATATTGGATTAATTTTCTATATACTGTTAAAACACCCAAAATTACTAATTGATATATTGGGAAATACTTTTTATATATCGTGAAAGTTACAACAATATATTTGTTCAGATATTCTATATAAAATAATGTTTTGTTTTTGTAAAACTTTCAAGTTTAACGTTTTTCGTTGTCCATTATAAACGAGGTATGAAATTCAGAGACGACACTAACATGAATTCATGAGTTCAGTTTCACTCTAGAATGGGCCGTGTGAGTTTCAAGTTGAACCTATTAGGACATTTATCTAAATGGGTTAGATACAAATGAATTTGACGTGTTCACTTGTGGACATGTTTTTTTGTTTATTATTTTCTTTAAAAAATGTCTTTTTGTGCGATAACCCAAACTGAATACACATTTTATGTAAAAAAATAGTTAAAAAAATATCATTACATATATAGTTTAAACATAATTATCCTATACATGTAAATTATTATTATTAATATATGTTTATTTTCAAGTTTTATATGAAAATTGCTAAAATATATATTTTGGGTTAAACATGTTTTGTCTTTCCATTTCAAACACTAATTATATATACTTGTTGTGTTTAGTGCTATGTGTTTAACCTGATTTTCAGGTTCTATATCATGTTTAAATACATCTAAAATTTCTAGGTTCATATCTAGTTAGATCCATCGACCCCTTAACACGACTAGTTTAACAACCTAATTATCTAAAACTATTAATGAATATTAGACTTAAAATAATAATTCATTTAAAAAAAATAAAATTGAATATTAGAATAAAGAAAAATAAAATTGAATATTAGAGAGAGGAGAGATGATTAAACATGTGGCACATGACAACTATGTGGTAAGTTGGATGCAAATGGTCCCCATTCTCACTCTCATAAAATCTTGGAACCTAAATTGAGTAGGATTAGGTATGCCCTAAAATTGCATTCCCTTAAAATGGGAAGCATATGATCCAATGGTATTTGTTTAATAATACAATTACACCCCCTCTAGTATCCAAATCATATTTGTTTAAAACACCCCTCAATCTATTTCCTTTTAGCACTTGACACCCCTTACTGACTTTTTAAATAAATGTCTTTTCATTCTTACATTATTCAGACACTGACTAAGAGAGAGAGAGAAAACAAAGGTCTATGATGAATGTTTACACTACATGTGCACTTTCTCTCACCTATTAACTAGACTCTGTCAAGGAAGATTGGTACAATTATTTGCATTAAATACAATTCGGTACTACAAGATTTAGACATTTCCTAAATTGGCCCCTCCTACTCACCAATTTCTACCTATAATAATTTAATGAAAACGGTTTGCTACTTATAACATTTCAGTGTTTAAGACTTTTCTTCACATATTATAAGATGTAAATAGACATGATATAATGAGAAAAAAATCCATTTGTGAGGAAATATAAAAGTATTATAACTAAGTTATGAATAAATTATGTATATTAAATTAAACCTCTGAAAAATATTTGAGGCAAATTGGGTTCAAGTCAAT
The DNA here is from genome assembly GCA_018326385.1 of Flaveria bidentis. NCBI lineage: Eukaryota > Viridiplantae > Streptophyta > Magnoliopsida > Asterales > Asteraceae > Flaveria > Flaveria bidentis. The sequence continues at coordinate 26,232 of BJCM01209948.1, read as the reverse complement.
ACAAGTTATGAGTATAATGAGTTTTGGTCAAAATGTTTCGTATTCAAAAATATTACCAGAATGTGAACACCCGTCATATTTTTTCAGGAGATAATGGTGATGGATGGAGGTAGCGATGATGACGTTATATGTGTTGTTGCAATGGTGAGGTTGTGGAGTTTGTAGTGTCAGCAACGACGTTGGTGGTGTAGTTGGTTTTGTGGTGGTGACAGTGATGTTGACAATGACGGTGGGGCTGGGTGGTGGTGGCAACAACATGGTGGTGTTGTTGTTGGCGACAGTATGACAAAGGCCAGATGTTGGCCATTGGTGGTAGCAGAGGCGGCAACGATGCAACGATGGTGGTCCTATTGGTGTTGTGGATGCTACAATTATAGGTTATTAGTCTTGGCTCATTTGATCTAGTTATAAATTAAAATGTTTTAGTGATTTATTTTGACCTATGATTCGAGATAAATAAAATTGATCATTTGTATAATTTGAATTAAACCAAATAAACCCATGTGTTCTTCAAACATAAGTATGATTATCACCCACAATTTCAAGCTATAAACACCCCATATTTCATATATACTAAAATTATAAAAAGGTTTCTTAATTATGAAAACTGATATGGTGGCCATCCTAGCTAGACCCATTCTCTTGATGGACTTATATATATACCCTACAATGTGGCAGTGATTAAAATGAAAAATGTATATTTTACGTATTTTATACGAACTTACACTATTTGTATCCGTTAAAATACATTATATAATTACAGAAACACAAACATAATAACTAAATGCAAACATAGCAACATAAATATAACTAAAACGAATAGAAGATATGTATTTCGTTGAAAAATATTTTACTCTATTCCCTTAAAACATATATCGATCGCGTGTACGAGGAGAGCAAGTTGCCATTCATACGTGAAATGCCACCTTTTATTCTTTTTCTTTTTTTTATATTTTTTGTAAGAATGTGACATATGGGATTTCTTGTGTTATGTCCAGTGTATGGTATATTACGTGTTTACAACTAGATTACACGTTTTAATAACCATAGTAAATAAAAAAAGTGTAAAGTCATCGCACTGCATTATAAACAAACTATAGATTACATTAAGTAAGGGCTTATAATATGCAATTTAAACAATTTATGCAACAAGATACAGGAATCACTACAACTAAAGCAATCAGCTGACGCCGATCAATTATTTCCACGAGTTGACACCTTCAGCTGATGATACGTAGAGAGAAAGTTGTCTAGTTTTCTCTGGTTCTGATCTTCATATGACACATCAACGTCACATCACCGCACTTTCATTTTCTCTAGTTTTGCACCAACTCCCCACGTTCCACTCCGACTCCTCTAAATCTCTAATGCCACAAGTCGATAACTTGGCGATGTTGATGCCTTTAACTTATGGAAAACCGTTTTGAAAGGTTGTGAGCTATAGCAAAACTTGAATTATAGAAACTTAAGAAATGTGGTTCGATACTTATCTCCTAGAGAAACCTTAAGACATATCAAATATTCTTAAGATGTAATTAATATATATCCTTATGTTTGTCGTTTGAATTTGGTTGATAAAATTGACATGTGTAGCAGTGCCTTCCTGTACGTAAATAATTTCAATGACTTATATCCTTGAGAAACCATTTAGAAATCATATATATAATCAATGTAATTGATCTATCACTTTCTCGTTTGAATTTCTCTTCTGAAATTGACATGTGTGCGGTCCTTAATTACTGTAGTTGTTTTTTTATTATAATGTAGTGAATGATGGTAGTAAAGTGTAAGACGTGTTTCCTTAACAAATCAATGAATCGTTTAATAATTATATAATTAGGATTCTAGAATTCAACTAGATCATCATTTCTAGAATATTGACTCCTTAACAACTCTTGATTATGTTGGCAATAAGCCCTATAAAACACAACCACTAACCTTTTAAAAAATATTAAGATGAGAAGAACAAGAAAAGACAAAGTTTTTATGTAATCTATCTCACAACTCTATAATTAATATATCAATCAAAACACCTAAACTATAAGAATCAAAAATCAAAGATTCTTATTTATAGCTCACTATTAACTTATTTCTATAAAAAAACCAATTGGCAAATCAGATCTTATCTGTTTAACATGTTAAAAATGAAGTGATTAACACAAATATTAAACATGAAAACAATTTGTTTAACTACTTTATCTCATATCTATAATTTCTTTTTATATTTTTTAAGGACCAAAAATGAAAAATGATTGAGGCCTCCTAATTAACTTTAATTGCTTTAAAAAATATAAAAAAATCATAATGTATTTTTTATTAAATAAACTTAATCATGTCATAAACTAGATTAGGAATTGTCAGCTCTACGACAATAAACTAAATAAAACAACTCAATAGCCATCCTAAAATAAACATATCATAAACTAAGCTAACCCCAAACAATGAAAAATAAACCAACTCAAATATAAAGATTTCATAAGTGTTTACATTGGCTCATATAGATAGCGAAGGTTCAATGGATTACGTCTAGTTCCATCTATTGCATTCTGAAAATAGTTGAGCCATATATCTTGCAACCAATCCAATGTTTCATTAGTGTTATAAACGCTAAGTCTAATAAACGTACAAAACACCTTGGGTATCGAGGTGAATTTGCATTTTAGTCATGAAATGTTTTAATCTCAAACTTATAAGTTCATTATAATATTTCCATTATTGATCAAACTTAAGTACTCATCTCCTTATCAAGAATTGGCTTTGTCATGGTTTGATTATCTTCAATCTATACTAGTTCATGCATCTTTGATCTTTTGGCTTGCGATTGAATGTTAGAGTATGCATTTGAGAGCCTACGTATATACCTATGTTGTTAGTATAAGTAATTGTATGTGGATGGATATACTGCAAAAGGCGTATGGTTATAAAAAAGAAACTAAGTTTCCGACTTAGGTATTTTAGCTTCAGCAGACAAACTGAGTGACGTTTGTGATATTTACTATTTAATATTTTTAAAATCATTACACATACATTATGTTGGATTTAAACCCACGACCTTTAGGGAGTATACCATAGTAAGTTATTTACGACTAGAATATACTCTCACGGATGATAGATCAATCATCCGAACTGTTATTTCTGACTAAGTTTTTGAAATCATTTTGCAGTTTTAACTTAGGAAGTGTTGCTCAGATTGTTTTTTGCTTGAACCTCGCTTATAAATATAAAACGAGTTGAACTGAGATGACTTCAAAGACCAATAAAGTTAAAAATAAATAAAATGCATCATACTACACCAAAAATTTCAAACCTTGAGTTGTTCATAATTAAAGTCTCTGGCTATGATGTACTAAATATCTATCTTCTTCAAATTTAGTTATTGATGTAAGACCATTATCAATGTTAAGAAGTTGCAGGACTTTTGTAAAGGTTAGAATATCACTAGAAGAAAGCCAGAAATGGTACTTCAACAGATCTTGATATTAACACTAAAAAAGTAGGTGAATTAGTACCCAATAACAAAAGAAAACAAGAACAAGAAGAAAATGGCTTCAAGAATAGCTCGAAAAACGAGTATGTACGTTTCATATAACCAGGCCGGATATCACCTAATACCATATTCATCCTATATTAATAAAAGTTGTCAAACTAATCTCATACTCAGTCTCATATTCTTGTGTCGGGTTCAGGTTCGCTTATGATCCAAATTTGGATGCAATGGCTACTTGTACCTTACAAGTAACCACTGCATTCCCTTACTTTTTCTGCTCCTTCAACAACACTTGTCCTGTTACTATCTCTTTTTCCCTCTGACACTGACCTCCACAAACCCACTTTCACAATCATTTCTATAGCTCAAAACTTTCACATTTTTGCAGGGTTTCTTCTTTGTTCTCAAAACTTCATTCTTGTAACACATTTATGGAGTTTGATTAAGAAATTGTTAGGGTTTATGAGCTTTTTTTGTTCTTCTAAATTTACAATCTGTAACACTTGGGAAAAAAGAAACTTTTTGTAGATATAAAATTATATTATGAGTATTATTATTGTTACCATGTTTCTTAGTGAATTCAAGTTCATTCTTTTTAGGGTTTATGAGGAATTTGATTTGGTTTGTGATTTGATCTTGCAGACCTGTTGTTAGTTTGGCTTATCCTCTGTAAGTTTTTTTATCAATCTGTTTCAATTGTTGCTGTTATTGAGGGTTAATGTGTACAACAAACCAACACACTTAAATTTAAAAGTGTTATATTAAAGTCCTGAACTTGTTTAAAACCACATTGCTTTCATCATGGCGTTCAAGTGAGGATCTCAGTCAACAACAGCTAACGGTGCTAGTATGAAACATCTAAATATAGTCTGGAATTAACCTAAATTAGCGTTAAAGCGGACTAAAACATGTTTAAAACCCCTAAACTGTCATGTTTATATTGTACCTCTTTGTTAACAAAACTTCAATTTTTAAGTGCCTTAGGCCTAGTCTTTGTAATTGAGTGTGCCTTGAGCCTTTGACTGCTATGCAAAGCTGATTGTAACCGGCTGGTTGGTGTCAGTGATGCTGCATATGTTTATAAACATTTTGTTAGAGTTTTGCACATGAAAACAAACGATTAACATCTGGTGTTTGCCCAGAAAGAAAGACATGTTTAGTAAACCAGATGACATTTTAGCTGCTGCTGAGAAATATATCCAGGAACATGGACCAGACGTGTTTCAAGAAATAATTCATCGCGTATGCATCTCCTTTTTCCAAATTTTCACTTGAAAATCTTTTCTTTTATAACGATACAACACTCAATTATGTTTTGTTTCATGCAGTTTGATAGGGAAGTGAGGTATGGAGGTTTCAGCATCTTTTCTGAATATGACCATACATATTGAGGCTTGTTTGTGCATCATCATGGAGGATTCAGGAGCTTGTTTTTCTGTTTTTGGACGACCAAGTTTCATAATTTGGATTTGTGTGATATCTTTGGGTAGTACGCGTGTTTCTTGTCATCAATTCTTGAAGATTATTATTGTATATAAACCCTCTTTAATAGAGTATTCTCGCAAGTAGCTAGATTCGTGCAACGGATTCACCCACTTGACCCTTGCAAGTTACAGAAGAATGCATATGATTGAAAACTTAGGGGTTGTTTGTTTTTGTCTGACCGGGCTGACCCGGCTGACTCGGTCAGCAGGTCAGCCCGTTTGATATGCGAATGGAACATCTGACCGGGTCATATGGTCTGACCCAAACTTGAGAAAACAAGTTGCTGAACAAACACTCTCCCCCTCCTTCTGAAAAACAGCCCCCTACCCCGATCGGCGCCCTCTTCCTCCCCCTGAGCTATCGGTCGGCTTCATCCCCTCCCCCCGCGCTCTCTATCGGCCACCACCCCTCCCCCTGCGCGACTTTTCCCCTGCCCGACCCCGACCGAGCCCTAACCGAGCCCCTCCGCGCTCTCGATTGGCCCTAACCGAGCACCAAGTTCACGAGCCCTAACCGAGCACCAAGTTCTACTACCCGAGCATGCGGTAATCATCATTCCTTTATGAATATAGATGTATATGTATATGGGTATGTAGATGTGTATGTATATAGGTATGTAGATGTGTATGTATATGTGTATATTGTGTATGTAGATGTGTATGTAGATTTATGTGTATGTAGATGTGTATGTATATGGGTATGTATATGTGTATGTATATGGGTATGTAGATGTGTATGTATATGGGTATGTATATGTGTATGTATATGGGTATATATATGTGTATGTATATGGGTATGTATATGTGTATGTATATGGGTATGTAGATGTGTATGTATATGGGGCATGTGGATGTGTATGTATATGGGTATGTATATGTGTATGTATATGTGTATGTGTATGGGTATGTATAATTCAAACTTGTTTAAAAAACAAAACAATAAGATTATTTTTATCATTCAGCAGAGGTAGTCAGATACTAAATCAAACAGCCAAGTTTGATTATTGCAAACATAACAACGTACGATCATAGTTTAAACCAAAATTTTTAAAGCTAACAGTTGCAAAAAGTAAAATTCAAACTGCTGAAAAGGGCATACATATAAGAGAGTGAAAGACACAAAACATCCATGGTTTCGAAGAACTCTTATATCAGCCCTAAACAAAACTCAACACTATATCTCAAACTAAATTCAATATTTCGTACAATCAAGATCGAAACGAACAATAACTTAAACAAATCACATCCTACACCATATTCTTCCTCAATCATCTGGAAGATGTGGAGTTACCTGCAACCCAGTATTGTTTGACGGCAAACAGTATCTTCTCAGGAACAAGTGGTCCATCTTCATGATCAACGATCTTTGTGTTCCATCTCATGCCAGATACTATTCTTTTCACCTTCATTATCTCTTTTTCACTATCGTGTATTATTACTGTGCCTTCAGGCCGTAAAATTCTGTCCATTTCTATGAGAATGTCCTCATAGCTACACCTACAGGCATGACAACCATGAAAAGAACATTGAGAATAGAAAAAGTATAGATTTTTTAGATGACCGTGTGTTGTTTATTGAATCTTGATGCATAAACATAACCAACTTACTTGTCTTTGTACAAGCTGAAAAGACCGTTTGCGTGTATCAGGTCATATGTCCTTGGATAAGTTGAGAAGGCTTCACACCTTAAAGGGAAGATACAGAAGAGTACAAGCATTTAAGATAAATGCATTCTATAGATGGCAAGAAAGAGCGGCCCTATATAAAATGGGACTGTATACATACAAAAGTAACGGTCTTAAATGAGACTTTTCTCCAAGATTACTCATTCGTACAAAAATATAGCTTTTTTCTGGCATTTTTGAAAGGTATGATGGTGTGGAGGTGGATTTTATTTTGTAGAAAGGACCATTGTCAATAAAAAATGTAGGAATGATTTTGGTGCTGATATGTGTCCTGATGTAAAATATTTTTATATTTTGATACACAAGCAAAATTATAGCAATTTTGGACACTTTTGGGGGCATCGGGACACATGCCAGTCATAGAATCCTTCCTACATTTTTCAGTTTTGGCGCCTTCGTCTCAAGAGTGTAAATGACTCTGCATCGGAAGTTGGAACATATGTAATCTTTCCTACAATTTTTACATTAAGAGCCCTTCTATGTTGATGACTTAGAAGAGACATTTAGTTAAATTTTAATAATATAATAACAAAAGTCTAGAGATTTCAGAATTTTTACCAGTCATGGTAGATGCCAATCAGACCCCGCTCAAAGATCACACCAAGAGTATCTTTTTTAGCTATAGTTGGCATCACGTTCATAACCCATGATTTGGGAGACTCGATTGCAGCAGCAAAACTACCAAGACCAGCATTCATATCCATAATATTACGATAACGCCCTGAGTCAATGATCTTATTCACCCTCTTGTAAGCATTCAAATGCTTCTGCCATAATTTGTTGTCTTTTAGGAATATATCAACAGATATTCCAGGAACTGAACCACTAGTAATCCTTGGTGGAACATCATTTAATCTCTCAGGATACGGTTTCAATTCACCACCAGCGACATCATCATCGTTGTTTGTCTCAGGATAAGGTGTAACACAAGCTTCCATCTCCTTGTACCTACGCGCGCACAGATATTTTTTAAATCTGACCACTAAAGTCTAAAAAAGTATAAATATAGTATCATATTATATACCAGACATCATCTGCATTTTTGGATTTACACATGGTAACCCGAGAGTCACGTTCTTGACAATAGGATTTATTGACTCTTTTCCTCCAGATTGCAGTTTCACCTTTTTCATACTTTTTCTCCCAACAAAGAAGTTTAGCCGTCTCCTCAATACTCCTTTGTTCCGCTTCAAGTTCTTCTTTAGGGCGTTGCCATGATTTATAATTAGTCTTCCAGTTGATCGGTGGTCCAGAAAGAACCCAATAGCCACCAGGTCTCAAGACTCGATCAACTTCCATCATGTACTTTCCACCTAAAAAAAATTTAAACTTTAAGTTACTTATATCCATGTATGCTTATACAACATTTCAACTGAAGATTAAAGTTTACAAGCTTACTATTTCCGCCCCATGGTATCAAGCATCTAGAACAATGAGCCATGTCAAAGGATCTAGATGGGTATGGAAGCTTTATAGTTCCAAGAACACCAATAATTGCTGGAACGCCTCTTTCAAGAGCAAATTGAACTTGTGCTTCATGTGAGTCTCTTGGTGCAAAAGACATGGCAATCACATTCTTTTTGAACAAATACGCACCCCAACTTGCAACCTGTGCGGAAAATTAAACTTAACGAAATATTAAAAATAATTATAACTCAACAGTGTAGAAAAGAAAGAAGATTACTTACACCGCAGCCAGTGTCCAATGCAGTTCTAACCATTCCATTGTTAATTGGGATGACAGAAGCCAATTGATCAATATATGCATCAGCCCCATGAGGAAACTGTGTTCCACCACCAGGAAACCTAAAAACATTCCCTTCATATTGGATCCAATTCTGAATCGCCTTTTCAACGGTCAAGCTCTTGTAGGGTGCATTGGCAAAAGGGACAAAATCACGGCTTTTGGGCCATGGAAATGGGGTCACATACCCTTTTGGGGCGGGAATAAGACAATGCAGTTTCTCATTCTCAGGAGGACAATGTCTTTCCCTGTAATTCATGTTTTCTCTAGGAAAAGTCATTGCACGCATTTGATCATGACAAGGTGTATAATCAACAAACCGCTCATCACACGGCTGAAAAACCTTATTTTCTACTTGCAAATCATTACTCTTCTTCATTCCATTACCATGGTGAGTTTCAACATTTAGATTTGAAAGAACACTACAATCGGCACTCTTTGTTACCTCTTGAGCTATGCTGTCACCCTTACCAAAACCGCTTTTTTGCCACGCGCCAAGTAAATAAAAGAAGCAACATAAACCAACTACTATAACGATAGACCATGATCTCCTAGTTCTATTGTCTCCTGGATTCCCTTTAGTTGCCATGAGCAGTCTGCGATATCTATTAAACAAAATCAAATTGTTTCCAGATCTTTCATATTTACACACCAAATCAACTGAAAATCAAGCATCTTTTAACATGAACAATGGTCATAGAGTGAAATGATAAGCATTCTAGCACTACGCATTTCATCAAACACCTTATAGGCATGGTAGCATAACTGTTTTAACTGTTCAACTGTTCAGAAATCTAACAAATCTTATACTTCAGCATCTTAATACAAAAATAATCTTGCAAGAACATAAGGATATATGCAGGTTAACAGTGAAAAAATGGTAGTTAAAGTCAAGATCTTTGAGTTCTAGCATCCAAGAAAGACGATCAAGATCGATACTTTGAAGCATTTTAGCACTAACCCACAAACACAAGTAACCAAAGATCATCATCGATGGACATCTTAAAGATCTAAAACCAAATAAAAGCACATTCGATCACACCCCAAAGGAGTATAGACCTCAATCAGATAACAAGATAAGAGTTTGATTCACTAATTTCAATTGGGTTCTTTACAGCAGCTATTGAACTATTGAAGTGACTAGAAAAGCAGATGAAGTGTGAGGAAACTTACGGATCTTGAAGATGATAATGGCGATCTTGATGATTTTGCTGGATCAGAACATGGTGAGCATATGATTGAGTTTAGAGTATGGTTTCGAGTGAGATATGATTAGTGGGCGTTCAACTGGTCACACTGCTGAATAAATGAAGAGAATTTGGGGATTGAGGATGATTGTGATCAGTGATGATGGGTCACCGTTTCTTGGATTCTAAACCGACCCACTTGAGTCTATTTTAATTTTCCTGGATTTTGATAATTCTATCAATATTAATTTTAAGTCAGGAAATATATAAATATATTTTTAATTTTGAGTTTATATTTCTTTATAATCTTTTATTAGTTGAGAGTTAATGCATTTTAGTTTCTTTTTTATGAAAGGTGGTTAACTTTGAGCTACTTTTCAACTTTGTTGTCGCCCAACTTCTATTAGGTTCTTTTTTTAGTGTTTAGCATTCATCGTTACTTAATCTACTTTTAACGAGTCAAGTGGTTCAAATCATAAGATGAAGATTGACGGGTTTTAGGTTGCAGAAGTTTCAAATTAACAGACCCGACAATTAATTTCAACGTTTGTCTTATTGTTTTGGTCATATAAGTAGTCCACGCATAAAAATAACGGTATTAACTCTCAATTAGTAAAGGATCGTTGCAGGAAAATAAGCTAAAAGTTGGGAGTGCCCATAAATATTTGCTGAATTGGGATTAATCTCGGCAAATATATAAAAGTTGAGATTATTAAAATCCAATAACCTTTTTTTTTCCAAAGACAAATTGCAGAATATGTATTATCTAAATCGGACTCAATTATTTGTTTTCCAGTCAAGACCACACTTCCAACCCCCTCAGTAGAAAACTTATTGTTGGGAAAACTTTCTTACTCAACTCTATGCATTTTTTGCTTAGGCGAGACTTGCATTTTCCTTTTTCTCTAGCCATTGTGTTAATAATATTATCGGATGGGCAGGTGATAAATCGGTGATTCAATTAATCGTTTAAAAAATTATATTGAAAAACAGAAGAGTTGATGGGATGAATAAGATTAAGTGGATAGTATGAGAGATAGTAACCTTGGCTAAGTGAAAAGGTGCACTCGGTGTAGAATATAATAAATAGATGAATATGACATTGTTAACTAATTATTGGTGGAGATTCAAATCTTATGATTCATAAGTATGAGATAAAGTCATTGATGCTTTACATGTGGGAGTTAATCTTGGTTAAAAAGTCCCTTTTGGGAGCTTGGAAACAGGGTAATTGAAAAAAGAATTTATGAAGTCCAACATTAGTATCTATGATAGGTTTGAAGGTTCGGTGGGGGTGGATAATAAAGTCCATTTTTGGGTTAGATGATTGGTTTAATATTGTGTCATTTTGTGATCTTTTCCCTCCTTTGTATATGTATGCAAGGGATAAAAAAAGCAAAAGTGAGCAACAAATTCCATAGGGTTGGAATAATGATTTTGTGGCACTAACAATTACAATGGTAATGACAATTGTAATGGTAATGACAATGGTGCAAAAAATTGAAGGGCATGAAGGAATGGCGATTGATGGATAATTTAAAAGGACGCTAGCTAAAAGATGGTGAAGACACTTGGGCTTGGAGTAATAATAAAGACCTTACATTCTCATTTGTGCTTATCAAAGCCAAAAATTGAAGTAGCAAGAATCAACAACCAACCAAGAATAATATTTAGATGGAATAAATTTAGGGTTGACAAATGTCTGATCTGTTTAACACACGATTAAATATGTTTAATAAAAAAAATATTTTGCAATTTTTTAGTTTTTTAAAAATATTTAGAATTAGGAGGCTGGACTTCAATATTTCTCATTATTCGTAAAAACATATAAAAAAATACAGGCATGAGATATAAGTAGTTAAATAAGTCGTTTTCATGTTACATACTTATGTTACTCGCGTAATCAGTAATCTGTTAAACATAATAATACTTGTTTATGCCAGCCCTAGGAATAATACGACCCCTCCTAGAGCTAATTACATCATGTGGCGAGTATTGGACAAAAGAAACCCTGCGATAGAAGTATTAGCAATAGAGATTCCAACCCTAGCTGCATTAATTGTGGTATAGATGCGAATCATTTACTAGTTAGCAATTTAAACGTAACGATTATGTCATGGCTAGTTGACGTTGGATGTAAATTCCCAATCTCGTCAACGTTGGAGTCTATTGAAAATTTGATGGAGTTCTTTTTTGGAAAGAAGCAAAGACAATATGTAGAAAAAGATAATGCATAGTATGCGTTGCATACCATCTTCTTGGCTACAATTTGGAGCAAACAAATGATAAGAGATTACATTGGTAGGGTAAAGTCAGCTTACTTGATGATTCATGACATTAGAAAGATATTTTTCTTTGTGGGTAAGGAATAAATCAAAATATAAATCCACAAAGTGGAGAACTTGATGTCATTTTGATTTTGAGACCCTAAATTTGTAATTTTCAAGGTGTTTTTGCTTTCTGCCTTGAAGGGTGGATACAAGTTTTTGGTTGGTAATGAGATGTTCTTTTTTTTTAAAAAAAAAAATAACAAATAACTATCAGAAACCGATTTAACTTAATACTATATATTATATAAATCAATTAAAATGTATATAGTTCTAATATCTTCAAGATTTATTTTTTAAAAATATGATATGTATAGCGTTTAACTTCGTATATGCACATTTTATGTGTTTCTTAAAGAAATTAAAGAGATAAGTGATAAAATCAAATAAATATTAGATAACAGAAATAACAAATTTTATTTTACTTTTTACCCTTTTAACTAAAGTGTTATGTATACGACTTATCCAATTCTTAACATACTTGGTGTTTTTCAATAAAAATAAAAGTGCATAATATCACATATACTTATTTTTTAGATCATGACATTTATATCTTTCTTTTAAAATTACTGAAAGTTTGAAGTGTAAGAATGAAAAGGATATAAAGATCCTCTTAAGAATATATAATGAATAGATAATATGAATTTTAAATATATTATATCTTATATTAAACTATAAAAGTTTAATTGCAATATCAACTGTCACTTGACAATTGGCTGTTGGATTTTCTTTAATAAATCATAGATGAGAAGCCAATATGGTTATTTATGTTGCAATTTACCAAATGAATTGACAGCTTTGCATTTTTTGCATTTTTTTCACTTCACAAAGACTGTGGACAAATAAAAGTAGTCTCTTTTTTCCATCATGTGGAGGTCTTTTTTTTTATCTACAGACGTTTTTTTCGTTGGTGGAAAAAAATGAACAATATATATTGTTTGGGTTTTGTTCTTTTATGTTAAAGTTATTTGTTTTTATTTTTTGATGTTTTAGAGTCGGTCTTAAGTGATCAAGGAATCTACATAAAAAAAGAAGTTTCTTTGACCATTCAACTAATGCAAAAGCTTGAACCAAATTCATTACCTTGTCGAACAACATCTTAATCAAGCTATCTTGGTTTTAAAAAGCGCGATGCGCTTCAAGAAGTTTAGGACCCAAAGCTAAGGCATCACGCGATAGATTCATATATATACAAGGGTTTAGAACATACAGGATGTATATTGTGCTTATTGTAGAAAAATGGAGTGTAAAGCATCCAAATCCTCAAATTAGAAACTCCTATAAACAAACTTACTATCAACGGTATGCTCTTCACTTCAAATTCGAAATTATTACCACACATATAACTAGCTTATTCAAGTGAGTTAAAATTTTACTTCAAATTTATAAAGATCATGGTTGTTCAAATAACTCGGTCCTCAAAGCTCACTTGAGAAAGCTTAAAAATAACAAGCTTGAATTAATCCGGCAGTAAACGTACAAGCCAACTTTTCTTGGTTTTAAACCTGTTAGGTTCGAGCTAGTTTGGCTCGATTCAGTTTGGCTCGTGAATAACCGTAATTAAAATACGGAAAATTTTCTGAACAAGAAAAGCTCATGGGTCATAATCTTCGCTTGTTTTGACTTTTTTAATTTATTCGCCTTAATAAATAATAATTAACTAGCCTTACACTTAAAAAAGTCCAGCAATTTTCAGTCACAATTTATTTGGACCACAATTGGGCCCAATATATGTCGGTAATCCTCATGGCTCAAGACAATCGACAGCTGGCAGGGGGGGTCATCCAATCAAAATCTAGCATTAAAAGCCCAATTAATTCAAGTGGACCAAGCCCAGAAGTTCCAGCCTAATAAAATAAAAAACAACTTTTTAGAGTAGTTAGTGGACCCAAGGCCCAAAGACTAGGTATGAAGAAAAAGAACTTGAGTTCATTGTTTAGCACATAGAGTATGTACTTAACACATGGACACGTGGTGGATTTTGATTGGGTCGATGACCCGCGTTCACTATTGATGTCCGATCTTGTTTGGTTTAATGACGAGATTATCGCAATCGATTCATAGTATGGTACCCATTGTTGTAAAGTATAATTGTATGGCCCTTAACCAAGTAAAGTATAATTGTTGTATTAAAGAATAAATTGTATTTTGATTTATTAGATGTATTTTCTAGTTATGTACAAGTGGAAACATCTACTTGCTTGTGCATGCTTAAATGCATATGTGCATAGCATGTGTCTTTTGTTATCTACATATGTGCATGTTGCCGAAAACATTCATCTGAAAAATACATGTGTATGTTAGAAACTCTATTGGTATTATTAATGATGCCCATGTGTAGGCATGTAAAACTCTAAATGCACTAGTTAATAATATACTATATATGGGTTGATATCTAAAAACTCTAAAACACACTAGTAATGAGTATCTATATGACTATATGCACGGGTTGGAAGAATATGTCGATATTATTGATGTTGGAAATGTGCATGTCTTTATAAAATCAAACATGCAAGTAAAGAGCATACCTACATACATGTAGATGTGTAAAAACACCTAAAACATTATTATTTAGTAATTTGCATATATGCATGTCGCTAGAAAATGACATGTTCATCTCACAAAAAAAATGTATCGTTGGAATCTTGTAAAAGATGAGGAGTGATAATTAATTATTTGAATAGATAAACTTATTTAATATACTAATATCTTATTGTTTTTATTTAAATTTTAGTTTTTAGAATTATAATAATGGTTTAAATGAGGCTTTTAAGTCTTAAATTTTTATAGTATGTGTTTTTATTTAAAAACTCTTCTATCAGCAATGCAAAATCAAAATAAACAAAAACTTCAAATTATAGTTTTTTCTTGAAAATATGTTTTACTTGTTATATCCCCTTTAGCTTATTACACTTAATTTTTACATCTAAACATAAATTATGTTCTTATTCATGCTAAAACACTATAAAGCCACACCGGTTCCATATTTTTTAAGAGAATACAAACTCCGTTGACAAAGCCAAATTTTGTCGAACTGAGGAATGTCGAGAAGGTTGTGACGAAGAACTAGTATAGCATATATACGTATTCAAGATACAAAAACTTTAAGTTTCACCTATCCAAAGAACAATAAATGTGTCAAGTTAACAAACCAATCACATCCACACAATATACAAATGAAATATACTGCAGCAACATTTATTATTGCACTGAAGTTATGGTATATTGGTATAGGTACGTTGTATCTATTTCATTTTTATACATAACGTTTGTGCAGAGGTGTTTGAAAACGAAAAATATCAGTTAAACAAGTGAGGCATGTTTGATTTGCGACAAATTTACCACAACATGATAATTGCCACAAGATTGGGAAGATTTTCTTAAAAAGAAAAAAATTACTTGAAATTTCACTCAACATTCCAACAACTTAGTTAGCTGCAAAACTAAGTTCTAGTTTGTTTTATTTAAGTTAAAATATTTGTAGTCTGCAAACAACATCTGCATACATCTGAAAAATAAAATATGGATCAAACATCTACAGTTGCAAGATAAATATTGTTTGATTTTTAAAATCTGTAGACTAGTAAAACAAACTGATTGTGGTGGTGGATGACGGTGGTGATGGTGGTGGACAGTGGTGATGGTGATGGTAGACGCTGCAGGTGGTGGACAACGGTGGTGGACGGTGGTGATGGTGGTGGTGGATGGTGGTGGTGGTGTTTAACAATCTACAGATCTTAAAGATTTTAAAAGTGGTTGGGACAAATCTGTATAAAAAATAGCTTGGATAGACGTTTTTTAATGAAACATTTTTTGAAAAACAAACAATATGCAGATGACAATGTGTGCGCATGATATGGGCGGCGCAAACAAAAGAGACTGCGTAAACAATTTTTTAAAAGAATAAATACCACCTAAATGTTGCATACACGTAAAGCTTTCCAACAATTTATATATTGATAATATTGCAACATTTCTAATAAATCTAAATACTCGTAATAAAAATTTTATGAATATGTATTTGTGCTATAGTTGTCGTAAACCTCGCAAAATTTCATTTTACTATTTACAACTTCATTATGTATGCTATCATATTATTTAATTAACTTAATTTTGTTTTTGAATTAATATATATAAGCCATAAGCTTCATATTGAAAACTCACATACATTAGTCGATCCCTCACAGGTTTAATGTCGGGTTACATGCATTCACTTCTGTTCACAAGTACCAATTCATCATAACTAAATTAATTGCATAAGAATATATATGTAACGTTATTAATAAAACTTAGCTTATAACACTACTCTCTTCATATCAAATCATATTTAACCGTCAATAACAACTCATACACTCAAATATTAACAACTCATACACTCAAATATTGTTTCACGTATGTATTTATATATTTCATCCAAAATTGTCTCGACATCTCCATGACTCCAATTGTGAGCATCTGTGAAGATGAAAAATCAAACGGACGATGACAAACGCTAACGATATTTGTCACAAACAATCACATGGATCGTGGGTGGTCTAAGTACATATAATTAGGGTTTTGAATTCAAATGACATTTGATTAATTAATTAACATTCCATACACATAATTGTTTCTTTTGATTCAGTCTTTATCATCAATCTCTCTCCCCTCACAATCTGCATGAATCAAATAGCTGACTTTTTGCAAACAGAAGTAAATGCATCTTGCTGTCATCTTTTGACTCTTTCTTAAGGGTTTCATTTCCTTTACAAAACTAATTAGGGTGTAAAATCATCACCACCTCTTCCTCATCTTATGTTTTCTCTCTCTTATCTTTTTCTTGATATCTATATATATATATATATATATATATATAGCGTACAACCTAGCGGTGATTGCAACGCGAAGATCACTATCTTGTCGTCACAAGAAACAAATACACACACTAACACACATAGTGAGTGTGAAAACTGGAAAAAAAAGATCAATTTTGAAGAAAATGGGAAGACCACCTTGCTGTGATAAGGTGGGTGTGAAGAAAGGCCCATGGACACCTGAAGAAGATGTAATCTTGGTCTCATATATTCAACAAAATGGCCCTGGGAATTGGAGATCCGCTCCTACTAATACTGGTACGTATAATATTTTTAAAACGACTCATAATCTACTTAACTATCTGTCATTTATAGAATTTGAATCATTCACCTGTTATTATTTAGAGGTAATATACGTTACTGGTAATACTAGTGTACTTATTTCTTACTAATTTGATCTATAAATCTCTAGGTTTACTTCATTTATTTGTTTTGATTATTGGTTTTTGTTATTATTTGGAGGTGGGTTGGTTAGATCATTAAATTATGGTATTTATTGTATCCTGCAACTTTCTTCTTCAATTCCCTAAAGCTTTTTGGTTTTTAACTTTTTATATGGTGATTTACTATGGTTTTTTTGTGCTTGTTAAGTTGATATTGATCTACATGGTCTTGTGAATTTAGGTTTGCTAAGATGTAGTAAGAGTTGCAGACTACGATGGACGAATTATCTTCGGCCTGGTATCAAGCGTGGAAACTTCACCGAGCAGGAGGAGAAGATGATCATCCATCTTCAAGCCCTTCTTGGCAATAGGTAGGGTTTAACATTCTATAATGATATTGAAGTTCAAATTTTTATGTCACAAATGACTAATTTTGTTCCTTTTTTTTATTTTTATGGTAGGTGGGCCGCAATAGCTTCGTATCTTCCGCAAAGGACAGATAATGATATCAAGAATTACTGGAACACTCATCTCAAGAAAAAGCTTGACAAGGTCTTGGGCAAATCCGATCAAGTAAATCATCATCATCGACAACATGGTGGTTCAAAGGGGCGTCATGGATCACCATCTTCCGAAACAACCATGTCTAGAGGTCAATGGGAAAAAAGGCTACAAACCGACATCCATATGGCGAAACAAGCCCTTTGTGAAGCCCTATCATCCATTGACAACAAGTCTATCAATCTACCTGAAATACCCCCGTCTCAAAGTGCCACTACTTATGCTACGAGTGCTGAGAACATTGCGCGGTTGCTCCCAAATTGGATGAATAGTTCCAATAAATCATCTCAAATGAGCTCCGAAAGTATTAAAACAACATTGATCAACCGACAATTTCAAAGCCCCCAAAGTGAAGGTTACGAGAAATCTTTTAAATTCGGATCGAATAATAACCTAATTCACAACAATGAACAGAAAAACAACTACTCAAATTATAGCTATTCGGATGTTTCGCAGTCGGTTTCTGTTGAAACAAGCATGCTGCAAGATGAAAGTAAACCAAACATGGATGATGAAATGCCACCTCTTAGTTTTCTAGAAAAATGGCTTTTGGATGATGCTACTACTCAAGTAGACCTCATGAATATGTCTTTAGATGAAAGTGATGACTTCGTTTAACTTCTTTATTTACTTTTCAAAGTTCTCTCTCACTTGGCTTTATTTTTAACCATGAGAACTATTACGGAAAGTTTGTAAGACGCTGTCAGTATTCTTCTAACCAATGAGATATCATGTACAATTGGTGCAGGAAGATTATCAATAAAAAGATTAAAGAAAGAAAAACAGTAAAAACTGGAATTGTGTATAATAGTTTTTGAGGAGTTTGGGTGGGGCTTAATCATTGTTTATGGGTTTAAGTTTCCTTTTCTTAGTATTAGGTGAAAAGAAATGTGAATTAATTTATAGTAGCTATTAGTAATTAGTATAGCAATAAATGTATTTAATATATGTATATGCATCGTGGTACTTTCAATCAAGGAGTAAAAAATGTATACCTCGTGTAAGAAGATGTGAAATAATGAATATAAGTTAAGTGGTGCGATATATTTTCGGTTCGTAAGAACAAATATCGAAACAAGTTACGATAATATCAATGTCCTCAACTTTATTTTCGCTCATAGCAGTTTGGTGCATTACGATAATAATGTTTGAAAATGTTACTAATAGGGATATAAATAGTGGATTTATATAATTATATAAAAATGTTACTCCCATTCACGAATGTACGACGCAAGTCTACGGTTGGACTTTTTAGTTTTGGGTAAGACTATACATACTCTCTTTTATTACTTATCATACTCTCCTCCTTAAAAACCAATTTCAAAACTTGTCATATTTTACCTTGAATATTTTTTTTTAATTTTAGAAAAATGTTGTTTACCTAAAAAAAAAGTTTCAAAAACACTTTTTATATAATGATATATAAAAACATATTTATAAATAATAAAAAATAATCATAAAAGTAAAGAAGGGTATATATAACACCACTCTTAGTGTAATATTTAGTTTCTTATAAGTTGCAATTTCTTTTACAACTTACGTATAACTTTTTTCTTAAAATCTAAATACATCGTTATGTTTAGTTTAGTTTTGTTGGATATGTCGTATTAATTTTGTTAATAACAAGTTTGTTTAAGAAAATGTTTTATAGTAACTAATATAGAATATAAAATGACTTGTTTTCTCAACTCTAGTAAAGAGCTTTGCCTTGGACTTCACCAGGGGCTGCTTCGGACGCCGTAGTCCTGTGTCTCAACACTTGAAATCATAACATTCTCAAAACAAGCTTACGTTTCATCCTAGTCAACTCTTTTGATGTTTGATTATGATTTTACATTTGGTCATAAAGTAACCCGGCCAATTACTCATAATATATTATTGTTGGAAAAATCACCAAACTTCATATGTATTTTTGACAAATATTGCCTTAACTTGCACGCTATTGCTAATGTCAAATTAAGCAAAATCTACTACCCCTTTTTTGCATGATAAAGCAGTTGAACTCACATGATGCTCAATGTGTCTCCCAGTGGGTAAAAGAAAGATTCAAGTTGCTCTAAAAATATGAGACTCTGATTACATTGGAAACTACATAATCTGAGTCTTAAATGCACAAAATCATGTCGGGATGGATAATATTCAATTGTTTATAAGCAAATGAAAGTTGATTTAATGTGTATGAGTGATGAAAATTGCATGGAAATGATATTCGGTATATATGAACTCATTTTAAGTAGTAAGTTGCTTCATCAATGAGAAATAGCAATCATCAACGGCAACTTAATCCTAACTAACATTGTGACCAACATTAATCGCAAATTTGAATTTATTACTAACAACAATTTCAGAATAATTGTTCGTTAACTCCGTTAGTTTTTATGACGTGTCACATGACGTGGCTTGTGACGTGACACGGCTCGTGACGGCTCGTGACGTGACGCATACATAGTTATAATAAAAATATAAATATATTACTTTTTTAATAAGAAATCATTTTCTGAAGTTATTCAATGCAACACTTTTATATATATATATATACTATTAGTTGTTTTAATTATGCAACACACCTTGTCACATTCCACGTCATGAGTAATGTCACGTGTCATGTGATAAAAAACTAAAAGAGTTAGCGAACAATTAGACTGGGACTATTATTGGTAACATAATCGAAAGTTTTAGATTAATATTGATTAAATTGTTAGTTGGAATTAATATCGTCTAATAGTTAATAGTTCAGATAACTTATTCTTACAAAAGAGTTGTGTTTATTCAATCTAACCATACTGTTGGTTCGCCAACAACATAACATCATATATTTGTTCTTATTTTCTTTAAGGTTGAACTTTTGAGAGTATTATCAGAAACATTTCAATCTAACGTAAAGTGATATTCTCATCACAATTCATAGAGATATCGAGACTCTTACGAATTTAAAATATATGCAAGTTTTATCCTTAAAGTTAGAGCTATTTTTACTGCATTTATTTGTGCCACTCAATTGAACCGGACCACCCATATGCCCCTCATGACTCCATAAGTCTGCATCTATATCGATTAAATTTCTTGTGCAAGAATTTATTGGAAACATGAAGTTATAATTTAAAAGACTTTGATGTTTATCTTTACAGCCTTCTTTGCATGTAGAAAGTGTCAGTCCAGAAAGACAAACAAAAAGTAGCGTCCTTTTATGTTTGTGTGTTTGTGTGAGACGAATAAAATAATGGGTCTTGAACGTCAAACGTATCACACTCTCAAATACAACACCGTAAACTACTCATTATCAGGTTTGAATATACTTAGGGGCTGTTTGATATCAGTTTACACAGTCCAGTCAGAGCTGGTTGCTAACCGGATAAGTGGTCAGGCTGTTTGATTTTTTTTTTCTCACCTTCTGACCGAGTCTCTTGCTTCTGACTCACCCTTTCTCTTGCTTCTGATCGAGTCCGAAGTTTAATACATGTTGATCGAGTCATTCCATCCTATTTCTTTCAAACAGGGCCTTACTAGACAGAGATGATGATAAAAATGCTTGGGGATTGAGTGACCTAAATTAATTAGTTATGAAACTTATTTACTATTTGATAGCATATTTTCACATTAATAACTTAACGATCCGTAAAATACATTGAAATAATTACTATATGGATTTAACTATAAACCTTAAGCGCTTTAATATCATCAAAATAATTTGGATGATATAAAATAATATCTATCAAAACCTGGTTAAAAAAACCTTGTAATTGATTATAGTTTATAACACGTATTAATTTACTTCTTTTTTATAATACTTGATTTTTTTAGATCCTAAAGAGAGGGCCTATGCAATAAGTCTTGGGCCGGCGTTATCAAATTTAGAAATAATATTAGGCCTTACTCATGAACTTAAAAGGCTTTAGTTGGGCTTGAGATCTAACTGCATTTTTCAATCAGATAATGGGCCTGACTTTAAGGTTTTGAAAGTTGGACAATATTAAGGGGTGTTTTTCCCCACCTCTTTATCTGTGCGCTCGCAGACGCGGGAAGAGGTTTTTACTTCGCAGACTGTTTGTTTTCTCTTCCTAACGTTTGCACGGAGAAGATATGAAACAAGGTCTTCACAACCTCTTCTAAACTCTTCTGAATCCTTCATTTGAGCCCTAACCCTTCTCTTTCCCACATACCCACCTCCCCCACTCCCCCTTCACAACCATCGCCACCTCGCCACCGTCGACCCTCTTCGGCCCCCCTCCCGCGCAACTCACATTTAGTGCCAGAATCACAATCGACAACAAATCACATAAAAAAATCCATACTTTCTCCGATCCCAATTATTATAACCATTTTTCTAAGATTCCCAGATATTCAATTTCATCTTCATCCTCAATTTGTCCCCCAATTCAATCATCATCTTCATTGCCACAATCTTTATTTCTGGGTATGGCTTCTTCAATCGGGTTGACCCACATCAACGGCCTCACTTCCTCCGGCGACTCGCCGCCGGTGGAATGGATTGCATATGCCCAATCCGTTCGTAATCGGGTCGGGTCCACCCGGGACCAACTATAAAGTCATGAAGAAAGCGTTTGATGAAGGGTGGGGTGCAGTGATTGCCAAAACAGTAATAAATTTAGTTAGGTATTAGTTGTTTTTAAAGTTTAAAAAATAAATTTAGTTTAATTACAGAATATTTTAGCATTCTGCAGATGTTAAACAAACTAAACAGTCATTTTCTTGCAGACTGTAGACATTTGATCCACCTTTTCTGCTGCAGATGTCTGCAGATGTGGTTCGCAAACTGCAGACGTTTTCCTGCAGAAAAAATAAACATCACCAAAGTCATAGAGTTAGACAATAGAACATGAATACTAAATATGTTCATCTTGGGCTCTAAATCAAATGTATGCTTTTTTTTTCTTGTTTTGTATGAATTTTCTTCATTGAATTTTTACCCCACCAAAAACTCAATAGGTGAACACCCAGTCAAATACAAAGCCACTAAATGGAGATATAATGTATGGCCTATGGGGGATTGGGGGCTAGTTAATTGCATCCTAAATGTAAGTTTATTATATGTTTAGAGTTAATCACAAGAATAGCCTCTTTAAAATGCTGCATATTACAGTTGATTCTATAAAAATATACATATGATTTATACTATTCAATCAACCATAACACATGTCTATCTTTGGAGTGGATGATTGTTATATTTTTATTAAGTGGATGTAAGATAATCAAAATATATAGTGATTGTTCTTTTTACGACCGTAATTTTATCACTCTTTTTCAGTCTAAATCTACACAGCGTCTCAAGTGTGCCTTGAATCTAACACATTTGAATGTGAGACATACATCTTTGTCACTTGTAACACACCGTGACACCAAGATATGTCTATTTGAACAAGAGAAGGATCCGGACCGTAACCCCTAATCTTACTGTGAATGACATATTGAACAATGGGCATTTTTTGGTTGTCACATGGTGGAGATTGTGGGGTGGAGGGGGAGGGGGTGACATACACAAAGGTTACAGACTGTAACCATGTCTTATAGTTTTAAACATTGAGGAAGTTGAGAATAAATCGACAACAAAGATTACAACCGTAAGGGTAACCCATTGATCTTACTGTCTGTAACGATGTTGGATGTGACATATAAATAGAAGATCCCATTCATTTGAGAAAATCATTTTAAACTTGAAACATAATTCAAATGATCTGTTGAGTGTTGAAACCAAGCCCGAGTTAATTTATTTCTTTAGGATAGTCATCCTAATAGCAAATTGGTGGACAGTCATGATATGTGATCCTAGAAAATGAGAAAGCTGGAGGAAGGTTTAAGTGAACGTACATTTCAGGTGAATTTTGCTTATCCCATAGGATTATATGTGTGTTTATGTGCAACATGTGCATATGATGTGAAATGAGAAATCATGAGAAAACGTAAATACATGTGATTATGTAATTATGTATTACAAGTATCTCAATGATCGTATATGTGTGGGAAGTATTAAACTAATATGATAGTTTTCTGGTTAAATACAATATTGTATGCAAGAATCGTGATTTGTCGGGCATCAAACTCAATTGAGGGTTCCCTGATCCAACACTAGGCCGCACATGGGTTTCGTGGTCGATGTAAGTGTTGAGCTTAGATGAGAGTTTCCAAGCCAAATGCTAAATCATATGTAAGGCCAAATCCGTATGGAGTTTTGTGATATGCAAATAAAATATATACTTATTTAACGAAAGCTAATATGTATTATACTATACTTTCAGGTGGCATGCATAAATAAAAGAATAAATAAATAAGATATATATGAATAACTTAAAATTATGTCACGTGACATTAGTGTTTAATATTATCATTAAAAGAAGAAAGAGACATCAAAATTAGTATGAGAAGCTTAAAATTATGTCACGTTACATTAGGTATTCATTTGTGATATACAGATTATTAATTTATTTATTTGTTATACAGTTATGTACATGACAGCCTTTTAATCAATATTTTAATGGTTCAGATGTCTAAATGGTTCAGATGTCTAAATGGTTCAGATATCTAAATGGTTCAGATGTCTAAATGGTTCTTCACTTAATGATTCAAACTGTTTGTTTTGTGAGCAAATGTCTGAATGATTCAAGCATTTGCATCTGAATGGTTAAGTATTATACTAATGCTGAATTATTAAGAGCTCTTATCTGAATTGGTGATGCATTTGTATTCGAATAACTAAATGATATACTAACTTTTAATGGTTCAGCACTTAATGGTTCAGATCTCTTATTTGTTTAGTACTTAATCATTCAAAAATTAACAAACAACCCCTGAGTTTTATTTTATTTTCTTACAATTTATTAATTCAATGATTGCATACAACAAATACACTTATTTGATATAAATATAATGGCAATGGATAATATAAAAAAAACTACTGAATTTATTACATCATAAATGTATCATCACATATCATCATTACATTTATAGCAAGAGTTACTAATTTTCAATAATTTACTACTATAACATCACTTTATAAATAGAAAAACCAATGGACAATCGCATGTTGTGATGGAATTCGTCTAAGGAATTAGATTTGAAATTTTATAAAACATAACATTATAAAAGTTATAAGGAAAAATCAAAAACAAAAACAAAACAATATGAATTTACACATGACAGAACCGTAGAAATAAGTAACAACTATAACTATTATAACTCTGTCATTAATTCTTTCCCTGGTAAATTCCTTAGGTAACAATTGATAATATATTACTTACGCCATGTTTTTAAATGGATTAGCACCTGCAGGTATCGACATAAACCACATTCACTGAGTGATTTCCGGTCGATACATTTGTCGCTATAAGTCATATAATTTGTAGCGTACGGTATAAATTATGATGTCGGACTAAAAGCATTCACAACTCATTCTAAAAAATTATGTGAGTGTAGTTCATATATTATATAGTACTAACTTTGGTAAATTAGTGTATTACACGGGTTGAATAAATAAAATATTGATATAACAAATTTATTAATTATAAAATAATATTTTAAGATATGATATGACTGAAATTACGTATCAGAAATGACTATAAATAATAAAACAGTGATATCAACTTTTTTAAATTTTAATAAATAAACATTTTATTCTAAACAAACCGTATAAAAATGTTATTTTTAAAAAAATTTCTTATTATAACTCCCAAATTTGATTATTTTTTGTTTTAAAAAAATTGACTTTTTAAAAATATCAATTTATTTAGAAATAACCTTAATAAATAAATCTTTCTTAATTTATTATATATTAAAATGTATTAAAATAATTTTATTAGTAATTAAGGTAATTATTTAATAGGAGAGAGAGGCTGGAAAAAATTGATGATAATGATTGTGGTGTTGACACGTGTCACCCCCATTTACCCTTTTATTAGAGTAGTAAGATAAAATGGTTTCAAGTGGTTGTGAGTGAATAATATGATAAATTTATTGTTTAATTTGTATTTTTTGGAAACATTGTTCAAAACCCTATAATGTTTTTAATATATTTTAAGTTGTTGTGAGTGAAAGAGAGAAAAAAATAATGATAAAGTTGAAAATAAGAGAGAAAAAATAGTGATTTTTTGTGTAATTATAGAAATACTTTTTTATCATTTCATTTTTTATATCATAATTACTAAAAAGAATTTGGTTCTTTTTACAAACTTGATGTCGATAAATCCGCGTTGAAAATGAGTTGTGAATGCTCTAAGTTGAGAAAATAAAAGAATTGATTGAGTTTAAGGTCATCCATAACCTTGTAATATAGTGACATTGATGATTTATTATCACAAAAATGACGTGACTTGAAATCCTTACCAATATAAAATTAAATGATGTGATTGAAATCCTTACAAATAAGATAAGTGATGTTCGTTAATAAAATAAATTGTTGTTCAAACATAAAAAAAGGTTCGAAATCATCTCATTGCGAACATTGTATTAAAATTTTCCATTGGGAAAGTGAAGACGAGTGATGTCTTTAAAAGAAAATACAATAAAACCT
>BJCM01209947.1:0-30040 GCA_018326385.1 Flaveria bidentis | reverse complement strand
AACATTCCTAACTACTAATAAAACTTTACAAGTTTATTAAAATTCATTTAATAAATTTTAATAAGATCACCCATTTAGTTATTTATACAAAATGCTTAATGAGCCTTTATAACTTTATGCAAAGAATTATAAATAAATGAGTTATTACAAATTAATTAATAATAAACTTTATATTTAATGTAATTGATCCATTAAAGTTATTTCATAATTTAATATTAGAAACTCAAAATGAGTTCGGGTTTGAGTTTTATCTTGGAAAATTTCGGATGTTACACTGATGCAAGGTCTCTCCAGCAATATGAGTGAAGTTCTCAAATTGCTGCTTCAGGGAATCTTTCTTTGAGTCGTTGGAGTTGGAGTAAATCAAGGTTAAGGCATCAAACAGTCCTTTAGCAATTGTGCAATTCTCAAACCCCACCATAATGGAGTTGGGAATTGTTGTCATCAGGACTGTCATTGCCTTTTCATCAATGTCTATCCGCTTGAGGTCTTCTTTAGAGTAGTCCTCCACTGCCTTCTCTATCATGGGACAACCACCAATAGGTGAAGCCACCTTCGGCTTGTAGGGACCATGGGCAATGGATTTCCACATGCGGCTATCTTGATGTCTGATGAACCCTTCAATACGTATGCTTCATTGTCTGAAGTTCTCCGGGGTGATAATAGATGCTTTAGTCATCGTCCCCATTTCTCATTCAGATTTCTGGTTCAAGGCATATTAAGAGTGTAGTAAAAGAGTGAGAAAACAAGAGGTTGATTAGTATGGTTAGATCACACAATCAAGAGCCTAAGAAGCTTTGATACCAATTGCAGGATCAGTTTTGGATACTCAACACAAGTATTTTCTCTCAAACTCACTAACAAACACTCAAGAAGCAGAGTTCTTCCAAGAGTTGATTATAATATACTAAGTAACACAAGAAAAGCACAAGAGAATAATTTCAAGATACTTGTATATATTATTTCTCAACTCAAAGTTTACAAGACTCTTACAAGCTTACTACAAAAGTTACAATGAGAAATTATATATACTACTATATACAGTCGAATATACTTTGATACTAGCTGGAATCCTCTAACTAAAGCAAATACTACAAAGCTATAGTTTAAGTTATCTTAGATAATATCTTATCTAAGATATGGTAGTCATGACATGTCCATGACTTACCTTTTGTCACCAATTAAAGTTGGTAACTTGTATTAACATATAAAAATGAACAGTGGAATAAAGTATGGTCAACTACATAGCCCTTTGGGAAAACGCTATGTAGTATCAGAGGTCTGCAGCGGAGTGTCAGAGACCATACTTATGTCCACTGGTTCATTAGCAGCATCTTCCGAAAGCCTTTATATTCGGAAGAGACTGTTTCTTCCGTGGCTTGGGGACTTCTGCTTTAGAAGTCATTGTCTTTGATTTCTTCTAAGTCTTGAACTTCGAAAGAGAAGACTTTGTATTTGGAAGAACTCCATATCCTTCGGAAGTTTCATACTTAGCTTCGGAAGTCCTTTGTAAGTTGTACCAAAAATTGTCTAAGTGTTTGGTTTTGGTTGCACCAGCCTTCTTCTTGATCCAACATATTGGTTATGAACCCAAAACATCTCGTGTAACCGAAGCCATTAATCGAGTGAGTCGTTGAACATTAAAGCACAATAATAATCCAATTAAATTGTACCTAATCGATGGTTTAATCAATTCTAAGTTGTTATCAAACGTAATTCTATCTCAAACACACAAAATCATCACAATCGAGCATCACTTTCATCACGAACCTGCAACCTATTCGAACTTCATCATCCGAACATCAAAAACCAAAATTAATAGAGGGCTTTTGATCTTGTACACCATTAGAATCAGCTCTATGTGGTTGCGACTGTTCTTCATCTTGTTTACTTTCATTTCGACTTCAAATCGGGTAAATAAATACATATACCTTCTCGGTTTTACTTAGGGATTAAAAGCCCCAAGGTTAATTTCATTAACATAATCAAATTGGGGTTAAATTTGGATCTAATCAAATCTAGGGTTTATGTGATTTGAGGGTTTTGCTTGGATTATGTTTTTAAGTTTTAAAAACCGTGATACATCACGGCCACGACCCTGGTTCACTGGTTACTCACTCACATCCCCACTTAGAGGTCCCGGGTTCGAACCTGGGCACCTCCGTAATTTTTTAAGGCTTTTCAGCCTTTGAATAAAGTATAAATTTTTTTAATGAATATAAAAATGGTTTTTGTAAACTTTAAATACTTTTAAAAGACACCAAATTATACAACTGTGTAATAGTTAAAACATATATACAACTGTTTATGTATCTATTCAAAACATATTATGATAAAAAGTGAACAACTACCCATTAGTGCTCCGAATACCAAACACTATAAATGGTGACAAATTATTCAAAAATATTCTTTTAGTGATCTTGCATGCTTCCTTATGGCACGTTTAGCTTCGGAGGTATGATTGTATTTTCGAGGATAGCAAACATAGTCTGGAGGTGGTTTGTGAAAAATTCAATTGTTTTCATTTACTTGGGTTAAATATAAAAATAAATTTAAGTGTCTAGATTGGATTTAATTTTTCTATTTTTATCATGTAATGTTCTCTTGCTAGTTTTTCACTAATCTTTTCTAATAATACTCGTTGCTAGAAAAAACCCATAAATTTAAGTGTCTAAATTGGATTTTATTTTTCTATTTTTATGATATACTCGTGTTGGTTCCTCACTAGTTTTTTCTAATAATATTAGTTGTAAAAAAACCAATAGTATACATCACGAGTTCTTAATATAAGCACGTTGCTACATTAAATGTCACGTGTTTATATATTTTCTATAGGAAAATGTACTTATCTTTCAATATAATATATGTTATTAAGTTTAATTATTGTTAAGGTAATATAAGATATGTTATTAATAACTTTAATCATTGTTAAGGTAATAAGTATGTAAAAGAAATGCAATTAGGTGAAAAGAAAATGAAATTAGAAACATTGATTGTTCATGACTGCGCATGGCGGAAGGTCTCATTAATGTCCGTCTTTATACCAAACCAACTCACTGTCCAGTAACTTCCATAAATCAATCATTATCTTGATAGTAACAAGTATAATATTATAAAAGAGTTATATGTGTTTTTTATATACGAGTTTTTATATAATTTGTTATTTAAGTTTTAAATTTAATTTTTATTATTTGTATCTAAGCGTTACATAAAAATTATCATTTGCATCCATTTAACTATTTCTAATTAATATCGTTAATTTTTTCAGTTAAGTTTTTTACATTAGGGGTATTTTTGTCAAAACAATTATAAAATAAAAAATCAATCATACATGAGATATTTTATGCGTTCAGTCTCGTTTGGTAATTATCATTGTGATTTAAATCCACTTATTAGATAAAACTAAATATAATGATAATCACCTAAAAAACTTTTCTAACTTTATAAAAGAATGATGAATATAATGAATATCACAAAAAAATATAAATAAACAACAAATCCTATGACACAAATCATTCAATCATAAACATAAAAGACAAATAATTATAAAAGTATAATTTATGAAATACTCTTACCACACACACCACACTAAATTATAAATCAACCAATTAAATTGTACTATGTTACACCACACCGACCACACTACACTACATACTCAAATTTAATTGTAGCGGTGTTGCCACACTGCCACACTACACCACACACACATACAACGGGTCACAACCTCACAGCGAGAACATGTCACGAAAAAAGAATTTGTGACGCGTAGGGGGTGGTGGCAGTGGTGTCGAGTGGCGATGAGGCTTGTCCTGGACTCACGGCACGTAAGTGCTCTCCACCATAAAAAGACAGAAAACAATATGACATTAACAATCTATTAATAATAGTCGTAAAATATCAATTATTGTAACTATAGTTAAACTTTAAACCAAGTAAATCTTTAATACGAAGACATGCAAAAGTAACATGACTACCAAACCAAAATACATTAACAATACAAAACAACAAAAACTATCATGAAGTCAAATCACAATTGCAATTACAGAAAAATATTAAATGCATAAATTCACTCACGTAGAATTGATTTTAAATTTGTAATTGTTTAGACAAAAGCACTCATAATGTAACAAACTTAATGGAAAAAATTAATTGTGTTAATTAGGTGTAATTAAATGTGTTCAAATGATAATTTTAGTGAAACATTTGGACGCAGATGGTAAATTTAAACTTTTGGACTCAAATGATAATTTTTATGAAACCTTAAGGATGAAAAACGTATTTAACTCATTATAAATTTTATTAAAACAAATGTATAAGATAATTTATTAGTTAATTTTAAGTAAAATTAGAATTGTTAATCTACATATCCATCATTATATTTTCTACTTTTTTTTATTTTCTTCAAATTTGATTGTATTTTTTTAACGATAAATGTACGACCTTGTTTCAGATGATAAGAATTATCTTAATCAGATCCATCCATCTATTTCTTAATCGAAACCACACCCCAACCCCCTCTGAAGAAAACTTACAGTTGAAAAAACTATCTGGCTCAACACTAAGCATTTTTGCTCAGAATAAAACTTGAACCCAAAACTTTTTCATATTTATATATCTTGAATACATCATCTTAATCACTTAAGCTAATATCATTAGTATATTTCATTATATACCATTTTTCTTGTTATACTCTTAATTATCAAGGTTGGTGAGATTCTTTTTTCAATTTTTTATTCTACCACCGTTAATTTTTAAAATTATTTTGTGCCTTCTTTGAGTTCTTTAACATCCACAGCTTAGTTCCTGTGGTTTGTGCCTTTCTTACAAGGTTTGGGCATTTCTTCCAATTGTTGCCAATGTTGGTTCGAATCTTCTCTAAGTGTTCTTTCTTATTTTTTACTTTTTGATTCTAAGCCGGTAACATGTATAAAATACAAATCTTTTTCATTCTTCTTTCTTTGTTTCTTCACAGATTTAGCTACTGCATGTCTCTGTCTCCTTTCGAATCACATATAACACATGTTCATTTACTGTAAATTTCAACTTTAATTTAGTTTGAAAAAAAGTCGGAGATTTAATATACGTATCGACGTTAATTTAGTTCGAAAACGAGTCGGAGCGATTGTAAGTCTATGTTTCGACATAAATTTTATTCGGAAAATAGTCGGGTATAATATAATACGTTTCATTTAACGGTATAAATTAAAGTTACTTTACGTTTCAACATGTATTTAGTTTGGAAACGTGTCAGGTCGATTTTATTTTATATTTTATCATGTCTGTATGATGCCGCAACAACGCGCAGTGAATAAAAAATCTAGTTTTCCTTAAATGTCACACCATCTTAATTTATATCTATAGTATATAATAAAAAGGTAACTAAAATGACACATAACACTCTCATGTTATTTCTCGAAAAAAATTTCCCTCCTAAATTAATATATTATTTTTAGTCAAGTTTTTATTGTAAGAAACTAAATAATAGTAATAATTCATTTGTTTTGAATTTAATTTTTATATTATCAACTTAATTGTGTAATTATATTGTTTTGAACTATATTTATTTTTATTTATAGTCAAATAAGATTCAATTTAAAAAATATAAAAAGACAATAAGTATTTATAAATATATTAATATATTTTAGTTTAATGTGATTTTAAGAGAATTGGGTTAGGGTAATAATCATCTTCATTTGATATTTTGGTAGCATGTAAATAACTATCAAATGGAGGGGATTTCAGATCACAATGGGTGATGGCGAATTAAACAATTTCTCACGTCACAACTTTATTATTGACACACAGCTTATAGACGACGATTGCTTTTGTTGTAACTCTTTGCCATCACCATCACTCTACCTTGTGTAGACTTGTTTTTTTTTATTATAAAAAACTCGTTCCACTTCTTCATGGCAGCATTAAGACCCCTCCATTTTGAATATACTGATCAAGATCTCGTTCGGTGTTATTAACTTGTGTTTGATTGTGAGCACTATAAAAAAATAATGACAGGACAACTGAAAAAATTCAAAATGTAAAATAACAAATAACATATATAAGCTAAAATATATATTTTTCACAATTGTCGTCTCGCTGTTGTTGATTGCTATACTTCGAGTCTTCTGAACAATAAGTTCACTCTTTTTCCATCTGTAGATGTTCTTTGTCAATCAAGTTTTCATATTTCAATTTTCCACCTTTTGTTTGTTCTTGTTAGGGGTGGCATGGGTTTTTTGCGGTAACGGAGCTTGAACATTTTTATATAAGGGGTGGGGGCGAAATTAAATTTCTTAACGGGGGCGTGAAGGTTGGAGAGAATCTTCGTGAATTGTTTTCTGTCTTCCAAAGATGATTACAATCATAATAAATAACCAAAATGCCTAACAATAAGGAAACATATTAAAATAATAACTACACTAAATCTTGGTCTCAAATATTCCCCCTTAGTGTGAACGTGGATAGGTAGAGACGTTCAAACTGGATCGGAAAGACTCGAACAAATGTCGCGGAAGGCCTTTTGTGAAGATGTCTGCATATTGGAAGGCCGAAGATACATGTAAAACAAGAATATGCCCAACGAGAACTTTTTCCCGAACAAAATGAATGTCCATCTCGACATGCTTGGTTCGGTGATGTTGTACGGGGTTGCCTGATAAGTAAACAGCGGAGAGATGTTGGCACAATAAACGACAGTGGCACTACGAACTGGGACCCGCAGTTCAACTAGGAGATTGTGAATCCATGTGGCTTCGGCGACAGCGTTAGCAACTCCTCTGTATTAAGCCTCTGCACTTGATCGAGAGATGGTGGGTTGACGTTTTGATGACCATGAAAGTAGGTTATCGCCAAGAAAGATGCAGTAACCTGATGTAGAACGACGTGTGTCCGGGCATCCTCCCCAATCTGCGTCCGAGTAAGCGGTCAATGCATGCGTGGGGGATGCAGATAGACGAAGACCAAGATCAATTGTGCCATGCACATACCGTAGGACCCATTTCATGAAGGCTAAGTGCGGTTCACGTGGAGCATGCATAAAGAGACAGATCTGTTGAACCGCATATGATATGTCAGGTCGTGTAATGGTGAGGTATTGAAGTGCTCCAGCTAAGCTGCGATATGTTGTGCCATCTGCTAAAAGTCCACCCTCTGTTGCACTAAGTTTAGCATCAGTGTCCACTGGAGTATGGCATGGTTTACATTCCGACATGTTTGCTCGGTGAAGAATGTCCCGAGCATACTGAGATTGGGCCAGGAATAACGAATTGTGATCTCTAGTAACCGTGATGCCCAGAAAGTGATGTAAAGACCCCATGTTTGTCATAGCAAACTCAGTAGACAACCGTGTAATGATTCGGTTTAGTAAATTCTGGTCATTGGCCGTAAGAACAATGTCGTCAACATATAATAAAAGATAGGCCAAGTGCTTGTCATTCTGATAGATGAACAACGAGGTATCACAGGTACTACCTCGAAAACCTAAAGAGGTGAGAAAACCCGAGAAATGTGTATACCAAGCTCTAGGTGCCTGCTCTAAGCCATAAAGAGATTTTCGAAGGCGACACACGTGATTAGGCGCTGCTGGGTCAACAAAGCCAGGTGGTTGGTTCATACATATTGTTTCCAGGAGTGTTCTGTTGAGAAATGCATTCTTGACATCGAGTTGGTGTATAGGCTATGATCTCGAGACGGTTAATGACAAAACAGTACGAATGGTTGCCGGTTTTACGACCGGACTGAATGTCTCTGTGCAATCAACACCCGTGGTTTGCGACTTTCCATTACATACAAAGCGAGCCTTGTAGCATTCCAATGATCTATCTGCATTAAACTTGTGACGGAATAGCCATATAGATCTAATAATCGGTTGATCCATTGGTCTTGGAACCAGTTCCCATGTATTATTAACCTACAATGCACTAAACTCATTGTTCATGGCATGTAACCAGTGAGGATCCGATAATGCTTTAATATAGGATGTAGGAACGGGTGATATTTGTGGTGGCAACGAGATTGTATTTAGGATTGGGTTTTATGATGCCGGTTTTAGAACGAGTATGCATGGGGTGATTATTGGTTGTTTGTTGGGTTGCGGCTGTTGAGGTGGGGTTGGGTTCGGTTGTGGTTTCGGGTGAAGGGTTTGTACTATGGTTGGAGTTGAAAGCTGGATTAGATACAGGGGTTGTGGATGTTGAAAAAGGTGTGACAAGTGAAGGGGTTTGGGTGTTAGGTGAGGATGAAGTGGTTTGGTTAGTAGGTATGGGTGATGTGGGTGGTTGAGTTTGAGTATTTGGAAATTGTGTTTTGAAGAAATTTTGTAGAGTAGATGAGGAATCATCAAGAAATTGGTATGTGATGGGTGATAATGGTTTGTTGAATGGAAAAGTGTTTTCATCAAAGATGACATGACAGAAAATATGTACTTTACCGGTGATCGGATCATAGCAACGGTAACCGCGGAAGTCGGATGGGTAGCCTAAAAAGATACAACGAGTGGACCGAGGGGATAGTTTGCGGGGTTGGGTGGCGGACATGTTGGGATAACACGTGCAGCCAAACACACGAAGGTGATCGTATGTCGGTTGACGTGCATAGAGGGCAAAAGCTGGAGTTTGGTAGTGAAGGCGTTTTGTGGGTAGAATGTTGTGTAGGTAGGTGGCAGTGTGAAGTGCTTCTACCCAAAACGGGGGGGGGGGGATGTGAGCATGAAAAAGAAGAGCCCGAATTATATCATTTATACGACGGATCATTCGTTCCGATTTCCCGTTTTGTTGGGAAGTGTGGGGACATGAGAAACGAAAGATTAGACCGTGTTGGGATGCAAAATTTTGGAAGTTGTTGTTATTGATTTCTCCCCTGAGGTCACACTGAAAGGTTTTAATGGTTTTATTGAATTGTGTTTGGATTAGTTTGTGGAATTTTGTGAAAGTTGGGAATGTTTCTGATTTGTATTTAAGTGGGTACACCCACACATAATTTGTATAGTTATCAACCAAAATCATATGGTATTTGTAACCCGAATTGCTTTCAACTGGTGAAGTCCATAAGTCACAATGAATAATATCAAATGGTTGAAAAGTATGAGAAATAGAATCAAGAAAAGGCAAACGTTTACTATTGGACAATTGACATGAAGAACAAACAAAAGAACCACAAGTTTTATTACAAATAGGAATGCAATAACGACTAAGATAATCTAGAACGTTCTCGCCGGGGTGCCCGAGACGATCGTGCCAAGGAATCGTTGTTGTAGCCGATAGGAAGGAGAATGTTGGCACGATGAACGGATAAAGATCTCCGGTACTATTTGTAGAGATTAATGAAGAGGCTGATGCAACCTAAACATCTAAAGTCTCTCATGCATTCTGCACAAGTACTATGAAGAAGAATGCTTAGGAAGTTTCACACATGCAACATAAATATTCTAAGTGTGAAATCTTCCGAAGCTAAGACCAATATCTTCTGAAGCCAAGTATGAAGTCTTCCGAAGCCTCAGAGACAAAGTCTTCCGAAGCTTCAACTCATGAAGATAGATTTCTTCCAAAGACTTTTAACACATGCTTTATCTAATGTACTTTTCCATAAAGCTGGACACCTTTCCGCTGCATCTTTGTAAGGTCACCAACTTACATGAGTTGGTGAAAAGGTCCATGCTTTTGGTAACTATACATTGAGGTCTTGAGTCTGCAAACTTTCTACTTCATGTACTTTATCCTTTTTGTAATAGATAAGGATGTGAGCTATGGCATGTCATAGTCACAAGTCAAAAGACAATCTGCCTTTTGACTCTACAATTGATTTTGTTTGTGTCTAGACAATTGTATCCAACTGGCTTTCAAGGTATAGCCGGCTGTAGGATGTAGTATAAGTATCTCATGTTCTTGTATCTTTATATTATGCTTTGTAACACTTGTAATAGAACATAAGGAAAGCAATATACTGCATTCTTGAAAACCATATACCTGTGTTCTGTCTCTTACATTACTTGTGTTCTTAGTGTCTTATTGTGGTTAATCCAGTTTACTGTTTGATCAAGTTTTACTTAATC
Source organism: Flaveria bidentis (assembly GCA_018326385.1). Taxonomy (NCBI): domain Eukaryota; kingdom Viridiplantae; phylum Streptophyta; class Magnoliopsida; order Asterales; family Asteraceae; genus Flaveria; species Flaveria bidentis. The sequence continues at coordinate 19,995 of BJCM01209947.1, read as the reverse complement.
TCCTCTTTGTGTTGTTGTGTTGTAATTGACCCCTTCACCAGTCCTGCACTATTGTGTCGGGAAAGGTGGTGTCCAGCCATGTCCTTCAAAGTAAAACCAAATGGATCAAATTCAACTTTTACGTGATTATCAACGGTGAATTTCCGAACAGACACTAAATCCTTGATAACATCGGGTGAGTGGACAATATTGTTAAGGTTATAAGTTTTGTTTGGGAGGTTTAAAAACCATTACCGGATCCGTTAACCTTTAAACATTGACCATTTCCAACAAGAATAGGCATGGTAGGAAACAAAGAAGGGGATATGATTTTACCTTGATCTGAGGTGATGTGTTGAGATGCTCCGGTGTCCATGTACCATTGAGGATCGTGATAATTGAGGTTCATGTTTGCCATAGCCGAGCCGATATCACTGGGGTTCAAAGCATTGTTACCGAATGGGCCAAAACCTGGTGGAGTAGAATTGTGGGCCTGTGGGGTCAGATTTGCATGAGATGGGTTTGGACCTGCAAAAAATGATTGAGATGGGTAGGTGTGGGTGGCACAGCCCACTGTTGTTGAATGTGTTATGATTGGGCTTGTTGGCCCATGTTGTTATTACCATAACCGAGGTTCTGTTGATAGCCCATGTTGCCAAGACCATTCCAGTAACCAAAGCTGCGACCACCATGTACAGGGGTGATGTACATTCTGCCGCCGCCCCTACCATTGTTCCGGCCACCCCTATTCATTGAACCTCTTCCACAGGCTGCTTTTGCCGGATCATAGTTGCGACCCCGGTAACCGTTCGGGTATGTAGAACGATTATTATCGGTATGAGACGAGGCATAGTTGCACTCCTGATTTGATGGAGCTTGAGGGGCGACTAAGACTGTCTCACGAGTTGTTACCCTTCGAGCCGCTTGACGTTGTTGTTCCTCTTCTACAATGCTCCATGCATCGTCCCATGATGGTTTACTTTGGTTGATTATGGCACCGATGGCGTCATATTCGACTGGTAATGCCCGCACCATTTGGATTACCAATCGAGTTTCAGTCACAGGTTGATCAACATCGCCTAACTGGTTGGTGATGTCCTTAAGTGTTTGACAATAATCGTCAAACGATGAACATGATGAAAGGGTGGTGTCGGTAAACTTTCTTTCTAGAGTGGCGGCTCGAGCATGCTTGTTGTTGATGAAGAATGCTTGCACAGCCAACCAAAGTTCACGTGCGTTGCGGTCTTCATCAATGAGACGAGCAAGAATTTCATCCAATATTGTGTTGTAAATCCATTGTGTCACTGACGCATCAAGTTCCATCCATGTATCATACTCTGGATCCGTTTCTTTCGGTGGTTGTTTGGTGCCGTCGATGTGGTGAAGAAGTTTGAATGCGCGAACATGGATCTTGAACAACCGGACCCAATATGAATATGGGATTTTCTTTCCATCAAGGGTTCGAATCTTGCCGGTGATGTTGTTGATAGAGTAGGCCAGATTTAGGGATTTTTATTCGTTATTGGAGGATGTTTCTGCAGTTTCTACCATATTGTTGTTATGGGAGGATGTTTCTGCAGTTTCTACCATCGTAATTTACCCCGTGAGGTTGAAGATGATAGAGAAAAAAATTAGGGTTTGTATTTGGCTCTGATAACCATGAAGGTTGGAGAGAATCTTCGTGAATTGTTTTCTGTCTTCCAAAGATGATTACAATCATAATAAATAACCAAAATTCCTAACAATAAGGAAACATATTAAACTAATAACTACACTAAATCTTGGCTTCAAATAGGGCGAACTTGTTATATATAAAAACAATTTACAATATCAGGTCAAAAATTTACACTACTGAACCAAAAATTAACACTGGTGACGGAAAAAAGAGTGGGGGCGAGGGCCCCTCTCGACCCCTTTAGTGCTTCGTCCGTCAAACGAAGATTGATGAAATTCGGGAACTAATGTTTCGTCACTTGAATTGTACTCGTCATCATATGACGTATGATATTTTAAAAAATATAAGCAAAGGTAACCAAGTATACTTAAAAAATTATAGATAAAAATCATTAAAATATAATATTATAAACCATTTTAAAGAGAAATTATTGTGATGGTTGCTCGAATTGTAGGGAAAAAGATTGTTGTGAAAATGTGAAATTGTTCTTATTAGTTGTAGTAGGGTTGTTTGAATTGTGGTCGATATGTTGTAATGTCGAATGAGCTTGTTTGTGGTGTCGGTTAATGATTTTTTTTGTTGAGGATTGCAGATTGTTGAAATTTCTGCGTGGTTGAGATGATTCTTTAATGTTGTTTTTTAGGTATAGATAATATAAAGATTGTTGAGAGTATATTTAGGCATGAAATATCATTTAGAGTTGAATGATATTCAAAAGGTTCGAAAAAATAAATAAAAGGCTTAGATGTTATGGTCATGTGACTGTTGTTTAACTGTGAAATTGGATGTAATGTGGCATGTAACAACCGAGGAAGATTTACCGCTAATTGGACAAAATTTCCACAGAACTAAAGGATCGGTGTTCTCGTTGTAGAAAAATTTTCACAAGTCATTTTCGTTGATCAACTGCAAATTCCCTAATTTTAGTTCTAAACTACATCTTTGTTCATCATGAAACTAAAACACATCATGAAACTAAAACACTCAACATCTAGGAGAAGCACAGCTTTTTCACACACCATTTTCCTAAAAATAATTCCTATTATTTAGTATTTTACATTGTAAAGTCTACAATTCATTTCCCTCAAAATGTATGTGGCGAATGAACTATAGACCTTCAACTCTAGCTTCCAAAATTTACGGAGTCCTTGAACTAGTTAGATGTTATAGATTGTTACACTTAAGCATTCAGATATTAAAACAATATTTAGAAGACCTTTAAACTTATTTAAAACATTAATCTGGTCTATCCAACCAGTCAAACAACTTACATGTGTTGGTTTGTGAGATGTTAAATAGTAAATCACTGAAAATCAAAGTGAAAGATATATAGTCTTCTTTATCTTTATCTTTGACCAACAGATAGAACATATTAAACTATTATATTAGTGGTTCTCATGGTTTTAAATATTACTTCTATAATTCTATAGTAGTAGAGCTAATAAAACGTGACGTGTGTTGTTTAATGGGTTGTATTTGATACAACATATAATATGGTTAGTGAACTTGAATACAACATGTTTAACTAAACATACCGTTTTCTTAAACATTGACACAAACTTGTTTAATAAGCAAATCACATAGACACATTTAAAGCAATTAAGTGTAACAAATTCATTGACATGATTACATGAACTTCACAACATATTAAACATGTTAATATCACAAATGGCATGGCACGTTTCACATGTTATGTAAAATGATTTGCTAAAGAAGGCTAGAAAAATAACTAGACTTAACTAAACGATAAAATAACAGCTATTAAAAATTACAATCTATATTTAATTATTTATTAACTTTAAAACTATGACAACTTGAGAAACATATCTTAAACATGTTTTTATAATGGTTTTTTTTCTTATTTCTAGTTTCTTGCTACTCGTGTGATTCCAATAAAATTTTCATTATTGTTAAAAAGAAAGTCATATATGTCATGTCGAAGTTGTAATTTAACTTATTTAACTTGATAAGTTAAAGTTGTTGTACATGTCATATAAGAGTTAAGTTGCTTGAGTTCATTTAGACACATTTTTAATCGTGTTATTAACACGTCAATTAAGTTGGTTGAGTTCATTTACCCCAAACAATAATTTATTTGATTTCATGTCGAGTCATATCATTTTACAGACTTTGTGATAAACTACCGTTCACCTAACCCACACTCAAATCAAAGTTAATCATTTTCGAGAGGACCACTAGGACGGGAACACGATTTATGAATCTATACAAGATTGATATCATCTAATAACCATAACCAGAATTTGCTAAAACCTACCATTTGGACCATCTTATTTTGGGACCATGTCCTATAAATGAAATTAATTAAGATTGGATAGGAGTATAGTGGAAAATTCAAACATTGGCCTACCAAATCAATCACCAACCTATGATATATAAATGCATAACTGTTTTCATCCACATGTATCATGTATGAAAGGTAATATATACAAAATACTTGTATTTGACTTGCATGTGTATCCGGCAAAATAATATTAAAAGAAATTATTCATAAATGTTTAAATAAAAACTAACTTGACAATTTATTCTAATTTATTCTTAAAAACTTGTATGAAAATGTTTTAAAAACTAAGCTGATAATGTGTTATCAAAAGTTGGCCAGCCCAACACAAGAGAGAAAGTGTCCTACCCTAGTTTTTTGATACATGACTTACGTTGGCTATACAAAACTCTCTTAAGGATAACATATAACTCACTAACATACAATGAAGGCTACATATTCCATTAAAAACAAATCTTACTTATGTTCGAAACATTGTTAAGCAAATAACAATTTATGATCGCTATGCCATAAAGTTTCTTTTCATAATAGCTAGTTGATGCTCTAAACACTTTTCGTAATTTCGAACCTACTATAGATCACATACTCTGCACGGATACATGTTAAAACGGATCATCTTACATTTGTGATTAGTCTAAAGTTGGAACGATTAAAAAATCACTACTTTCTATAAATGACATCATATATGCATTTATTTAAACACTTTGACTGGTTACCAATCTTTAAACATTTTACTATGTAGTAGGATCCTACCGCTTTCAACTGCATTATGCTTTGAACATAACAAGACTCCTAAGCGCTTTCTAGACCCTCTTTTCTCGTGATATAATTCTTATGATAATATTTGTGAGCATTACTCACTATTTAACTTTAACATAGGTAAACCGATTTTCACGATGTCCTCCATGCTGATAGCCCATGCGCCGTTGGACGCCAACAGACTCTTTCCTTCTCTCAACAACCTTAATGAAGCAAGTTTCATTGCCATTGGTATCAAAGCATTGTTTGTAGCACATAAACTCATACTTTCTTATCAGTCCATGTGAGTTACCACACACATGATTGTTATATCACAAACACAAATCGTATCAGATTAAATATATTGAATTGATTCAAAAGTAAAAAAAATTAACGAACCCGTTACCACAAACTAAAAACTCTTTTATATGAAATTCAAGATGTTAGAATGACCAATTCTCTTCTTACAGGTGCAAAGCTCACCAAAGACTAGAAATTTGAAACCCTAGATTTTGCGTTCTGAGATTGACGAATGACTTTTATTTTTTTCTAATGACCCAATAAGTCGAACCAAGATCTTAAAGCGCAAATTAATAAGAATTAGTTTCATATTTTTTATGTAATTCTACTTTATAAAAAAAAGGTTATTGGATTTTAATAATCCCAAGTTTTATTTATTGGCCGGGATTAATCCCAACTAAGTAAATGTTTACAGATACTCACAACTTTGATTTTATTTTCCTCCAACGATCCTTTACGGACTGAGAGTTAACCCCTTTAGTTTTTTGATGACGTAGACTATTTTTGTGACTAAAACACTAAATAGAAAGTTGAAATCTATCATCAGGTCTGTCAATTTAAAACTTCCGCACAAAAAAACCCATTAATCTCCATCTCCTGATTTGAACCACCGAACTCGTTAGAGGTAGATTTAACGTGATAATAAAGGTTAGACAATAGAAAACAGATCTAATTGAGACTAGGCGGTGTTGGAGTTAAAGAAAATGGCTCAAAATTGGTCTTATTTCATCAAAAAAACCAACGATAGTTAACTCTTAGCTAGTAAAGGATCATTGGAGGAAAAGTTAGGAATGTCTATAAATATTTAATGAGTTGGGATTAATCCCGGCCAACAAATGAAAGTTGAGATTATTAAATCCAATAACATATAAAAAAATCACAAAATAATAATTAAGATTCATGTATGTTTCGTCTAAGTCATGTTAAAAAATTCTTCTTCAATATAGCAGTTGAAAACTTAATTACTATTATTACATGAAGTTTGACGCCATTTTCTCTTGTTTGGCCCGTTTAAAAGTTCACAAACTAAAAGTAAGCGGCATTAGGGGAAAGTAAATATTCTTATGTCGAAAAGACACCATTGCTTTAAAATTCACCTAATATTCACATTGTGTACTAATTAGATTATAATAAGAGAAATGTTGAAATAAAAAGGCTTTAAAACTAAAAAGTGTAATAAGTAATTTTAACCATCTATCTCTTTAATTAATAGTTGAGAATAATTTATATAAAAAAATGTTAAAAAGGTATTTTAGGAATAACCATTTTTGTTGACCTTTTATAATTTCCCTCCTTTTTGTTAACGCTCTTGCCTTTTTATGTACGACATTATTTTTTTATAAAAATTACACCATAAAAAGAGCATTTTTTATCTTTAAAACAAGTACAATCTTTTTATATAAAGTTTTAATAACTTTTTTAACGTTTTAAGCTCGTATCTCGTCATTGTGTTTTTTAGTGCAATTCATTGTGCATTTTTGTTAATTATTGTGTTTTTCTAAATACTATCGTGTTTTTCTAAAACGATGAATTTTAAAAAAATATATAATGATGAAATAACATTGTTGTGTATCTATAATACATAAAGCATAATAATAAATTAACAACTAATTATTATAATAAATTAAAAACAATGACAAAATAACATAATGTCTTATTATGTTTTTTTGATCGTTATTGTGTAATTTTAAATACCATGAGTTTTGGAAAATATATTGGTAAAATAACATTATTGTGTACTTCTAATTGTAAGAACATATAACAAATAATGTATATAAAATAATAATAAAAATAACACATTATGTTATTTCAACACTATAAATTTTGATAAATACATTGGTGAAAATTTATTATTGTACACTTCTAATTATAAAACATAATGATGGATAACAAGTTTATATAATCTATAAAAACAATGATAATAATAACACATAATGATTTTAAAACATAAAACATAATAATAAATACATATAACAAATAATATAAAATATGAAACAATAAACATATATGCCACAGTTAGCTGATACATTTGACACAATGACCAAAATATACTCATCATAAAAAATAAAAAAAACATATATCAAGTTCACAATCTTTTTTAGCTTTTTTAGATTATATAGCCTTTTATTATAGCGTTACGCATATAATAAACACCAAATGTCATTAAAACAAGGGGTCACTTGTGGTCACGTGGGTCGTGGTCTGTGTCACTGTGAATTAGTTTCACATTTCGGGCCCGGATCTGGCCCAGTCTTACTTAACACAGCCCAATAAGCTGAGATATGTTGGGCTCGAAACCAACATCTTTACGTCCACAGCCCAATTATATATAACTCATTTCAGTGTTTGCTCCTCCTTCAGATCTTGTCTTGAGAAGAAAGAAAGCTTTCGTCTACTTATTATTCTTCTTCTTCTTCAAAGGACCAAAGAGACAATCAATCACTCGCTGAAAAAACCCTAACGATAACAGTGATCGGAGAATCATCATGAGTCGTGGAAGTGGAGGTGGATATGATCGTCACATTACTATATTTTCCCCCGAAGGTCGTCTCTTTCAAGTCGGTATGAATCCCTAATTCTTCTGCCACTTCAACTATATCCAAATTCATGATTGTTAATTTTTTTTATTACAAGTTTCTCATATTCGATCGTTAGCTTAAGGAATTTCGTGTCTGGTTTATGTTTATAGCTGAGATCGAGGGTTTGAATTAGGGTTTTTTGTAATGGATTGTGTTGGATTTTGTGGATGGAAACAGAATATGCTTTTAAGGCAGTTAAAGCAGCTGGAGTAACCTCTATTGGTGTTCGAGGGAAGGACTCCGTGTGTGTTGTGACTCAGAAGAAGGTCCCGGTGAGTTTAATTTGTATATTTGGACGCTTTAGATGGTATGGTTTTTGAATCTTGTAAGTTTAATGATTTTGTGTGATTTGTAATCATGATGCAGGACAAGCTCTTGGATCCAACTAGTGTTACACATCTTTTTCCCGTCACTAAGTTTCTTGGATTGTTGGCTACTGGCACTACAGGTGGTTGTTTAAGATTGCAGCATGAAATATATCATCCTTAGGTTTCATTTCCGTAGGACTTTTTGAGAGTTAATATCATCTGGAAATTCTATACATTTTTTTATCACTATGATCCCCATATATTTATACTGAAAATGTGATACATGATACCATAAAAGTGAAGGTTAAGCCAAACTGCAACTATAGTTTTTGCTAGTTAGCATAAAAAAAAGTCATCATATTGCAAGTAATAGGGCACAATTTAGCAATTTATGGTTGGATTGTGTAACTTATGTCTCAAGCAACTGTAGATTGTATTTGCAATGATGCATATTGGTGTTGATAAAATAACTACTTAATGGTATTGTGTTTTTAGGTATAATGTAGGTTATTTATGAGCCTGGGTATCAGTTTATTAATGTTTGTAACTTAATTTAATTCTCATACCTGCCTTACATTGTTAGTCAATTGCTTGTAGGTTTGTGTGTGGATTCTGTTATTGCAGTTTATTGCTGCAACTTTTTGTATGATATTTCATTGACATATTCATGTCCATTCAACCTGTTAAGTGTACCCTTCTTTTGTTTCATTCCAGCTGATGCAAGGACCTTGGTTCAACAGGCAAGGAATGAAGCTGCTGAATTTCGTTTTAAATATGGATATGAGATGCCTGTAGATGTATTGGCTAGATGGTAATCTTATAATATATTCTCTCTTACCTATATATTATGAAACTACCTATTTTAATGTGTCATAAATTCATGCACTGTACTACATTTTGCTGTGAATACTGGTTTTTATATGCTCTAGAGGTGGCATTTTAAGAATTGAAGAAATTGTGTTCTCTCATGTTTTAATGTCTTTTTATCTTCATTGTTTTATTTTTATTATGTCATGCATTGGTTGTCGGTTAATGACTAGGATTTTTTCTCTATCTATATGATATAAGGCATCTGTGACAATATTAAATTCATAGAAACCATTTTGTTAATTATCTATTTAAATCAAACATTGCAGGATTGCAGACAAATCCCAAGTCTATACTCAACATGCTTACATGAGACCACTTGGAGTAGGTGTGTTTCTTACTTATATGGGAATATCCAATGCTTTATTGTACATCTCTGCTCGTACCGTTTATTATGCAATTTGTTTCAGTTATTAGTTAATCTGGTCAGTTTTTTATGAAAACATGCACTTCTGTGTTTCATTATTTTTATCTATTTGTATAGTGGCTATGGTTTTGGGTATTGATGATGAGAATGGGCCTCGACTTTTCAAATGTGACCCAGCTGGCCACTTCTTTGGTCATAAGGTATGTGAAATTTCGAATTGGAAATTTGAGTATCATTACAAGACATCCTTTTCTTTATAGGATTAATTTCAAATATATATCTTTTACAAATTATATATAAAAAATCTGTTTTTACAAACACAAAAATAGGAAAACAATGTTGTTGTGACTGATCTCAGTGTATGATGTTCTCTTCGTTTATTCAGTGGAATTAACTTTTAAGGTTATATATACATTTAGAAGACTTAAATGATATGGAGTTCCACTTTATAAATTTCTGCAGGCAACAAGTGCTGGCTTGAAAGAGCAAGAGGCAATTAACTTTCTGGAGAAGAGAATGAAAAATGATCCTGAATTTTCTTATGATGAAACCGTACAGGTGTGTTTTTGTCTCTGTTTAAGTAAAGGAAATTTGTTATCTTTTTAGAATAATGGCAAATGGATTGGGTGTTTGCTATACCAGTGTTAATTGAAAATTTAGTCATGTTTTTAAATTGAATTTGACATCCATCTTGCTTATTATTACTGATTGCAGACTGCAATTTCTGCTTTGCAATCTGTCCTACAAGAAGACTTCAAGGCCAGTGAAATTGAGGTATGATAAAATCCCATATTTGCTTAAGAGGATAGTATAATGATTGATATATAAAAGGATTGCATGAATTGAACCTTGGCACGTACGTGTGTATTCTTATATATAAAAGGATAGTATAATGATTGATGCAAGACAATTTCAATGCTTGCATGAGCCTCACAAGTTTGTATCAGACTATTTTGCTTTTTTGTGATGCATCATAGTGGTATACAATGGTCCAAAACCAGTCTGACCAAATTTTGAGCATACTGAACCCAGAAAGCGGACTGTGTAATATCAATATAGAATGGTTCAGTCCCAAGCCAGACCATTAGCTGGACTTGAAGCTTTTGGACTACTGATTTATGCCTAGTTTAGTAGTCCCTTGTTAAATGATAATGAAAATTTGGTTTTGAACTAGATCAACCAAAATCCGTATTTTTCATATCATGGATTGAAAACCTGACCATACATAATGGGTCCCACTGCCCCAGTCTGGTAACGATTTGGTCCACTTTTGGTTTGGACTGCGTTTTGCAGACATGAAACCTAAACAGGGTATGAGACTGGGCCTTTTGGGTTTTTTTTAGTCAGGCTAAACCCTGTTTTCACACCTCTATGGATTGGAATCTGTTATCATTTATGTACTTCTTTAATGGTTTTCGCGAGCAGGTTGGAGTTGTGCGAAAGGAGAATCCAGTGTTTCATGTGCTCTCCACCGAGGAAATTGATGAACACTTGACTGCCATAAGTGAACGTGATTAGATTTTTACTACTTGGCACTGTTTTCATGTTCTTATCACTCTTTTGAGTGAATTTGAAGAATGTTGTTTATGAATTCTCAACAATTGTGGTGTTGGTCGACTTCCTCTTTTCAAAAATAGTTACTTATATTTGCATCAGTGGTTTGTAGTTTATTTCCCTTCATAAAGTTTGTTGTCTTGCAACTAATTTTGATTGAGATTGGATGGAACTTATTATAACTGCGGTTACATGGACCATAATCGCTGTCTTTTAAAAATTCTGTTCTTTTACATCGTTAAGTAAGCATACAGATGTTGCCTACATCTGTGTAAAGTGATATTCTTCCTGCACCATATGAAACATTATCAGAAAAAGATTAAAGCTTCATGCATACGATGATGGAGAATGCATGAAGGTCATATTTGATGATTAACAGCGGAAAGATTCATCTCAGTGACCTCTCTCTTCTTGCCCTAACTTGGTGATATCACTGCCCTGGAGAAGCAGTCGAGCAAGTTGGGTTTGAGGTCTAATACCATCAACCACACTTAAAATTGTGTAATCCTAACATGACCTAATCAAGACTCAAACATGTTAATCGGATTGTTGGATGTAACAGGTGTAAACAAGTCATAAGTAGCTTGACAAGTCGATTTTTTCAATCAAACAGATTAAAAGGCTAACCCAACGCATGTTTAACTAGAAGTATAGTGAACCGCTGACTATTTTAATCAAACAAGTTAAAAAAGGCTAACCCAACACATGTTTAACTAAACGAATAACAAACTTGATGCATAAAGCTCCACACGCACAAGGTCGCACAAGGTCTAGGGGCCTGACATGCTTAATTAAACATGTTAAATAGGTTAAGTTGAACACGACCCATTGTTAATACAATCTAACTGTTTGTATTGTGTTATGGGTTGTGTTTGGAATTGCGACTGTAATTAAGACCTCTCATCTCTGTGTTACTGAAACAAAGACTAGTAAACAAGTGTTTAAATGCATTGTACTATTCCAACAGTAGTAGAATAGTTCTATATTTCCTAGCAACTGCTTGAGTTTCGAGAGGGCGAGCAAGTAGCTACATAGATCTACCGTTACCTAACAAACCACAACTTAGTATCCAATCATGCCTTAGACATGTCATTAAGTGTATCTTTACCATGTTGTCTACTGCCCAGAACTTTTTTTTATAGAAAATTGTCTCCTGTTGCAAATAATATTGTTTGACCACATGAACCTATGCTCGTTTTAGGAAGGTAAACCAAGTATATTTGGATTTCTTTTGAGGAAGTGATTTGTAGTTTTACACCAACCATTTTTGGCTAGATATATCGCTAAAAAGTTATTTTGACTATTTTGTGGTATAAGTAGAAAAAGTATTGTACGAATCATAAATGTAAAAGATTCTATATTTTGTTTTCTGCATAGGTTAAACAGTAAAGTCATCAAAGCGTAACAAGCTTAACTGAAGTGATGATTTTGTGTAGTGCACCTTTTTATTTTTTTTCCACAACATTTTGAAATCGGTTAACTAGCTCACAAGAGTTCGATTCAAGTCGCTTGAATCTTAAAAGATTGATTTGAGAATTTGTGTAGTGTACATCTTTTCCACTCTAGCCGCTAGACTTTTAATTTATAATTACCATTAATTTGTGAAGTCCAGTCACATATTTAACCTTAATCGGTGTCAAAGAAACGAACAAAAAACTAAAAAATATACGAATTAAATAAATCACTTAAGTTACCCAACCACTTCTTTCTTCACTTAACAATCAAGTGAGTGTTTGAGATTACTTGGAATTATTATTTTTCGAAATAAGCAGTGCTTGTTAAAAAGAATCTCTCATAAATGATTAGATAAACGATCTCAAACACCCTCAAAACAAACCAATGTATCACAAAATCAACCCCCAAAATACGAACCGAAACTCCAAAACACAGGTAGCGTGTTCCCTTGATTCTACATCACAACATTAATATTTCCCTCCAAAGGTATCATAAACATTATCATATATCCCATCAAAACATTTAAGGTACGACCTGTATGCTGAAAAGAAAGATCTGGTAGCACAAGAATGTTGTTCATCTGCATAGTAGATGGTGTCAACTAGTTGACTAAGTCTTCAATGGAGCCTTTTTTACTCTATCAGATATTCGATCAGGACCAGTTGTATGCGACTTGAACCGACCTCTTCCTTCACTTTCTTTCTCCTGTTGGATGCAAATCAAATCATGAATTACAATAACAATAATCTACTTTCAGAATTTGGATGTAGAAATATGTGTATTCTTCTGTTTAATTTTAGATGAAATAAGTTGTTTTCAGTACCAAAGATCGACTATTTCAAACGATTAGTCTTTGTAGATTCAGAACTACAAGTTTAACCTTATGGTAAAAGTTCAGTTTCGATAACCTGATTAACTGCTTTGGTTTATAAGCAAAAACACAAGCTGTTTAAATAAGCAATCCCACGGTAAATATACATATGTGAAGGTGGCTCATTAATTAAATTAGTAGGCTTAAAACTGAAAATGTTATTATATGACTGGATTTTTGCTACTTTATTTTTAATATAAATATATATATGGAGCCAGGTTTACATAAGAACCTCACATATGGCGAGACCATTTAAATACATCACAACTCACATTCAATTTAGTGGTTCTCAGTTGTCCGTTTAATGGCGCACCGTATTTTATAGCCACTGATTTAGTGAATTTAACGGTCATGATCTGTTCTTGCTATATTTGAAATCCTACACGACACTGACTGACTAGATTACCAAACCCTAAAATTATTTACATTAACTCTCTTCAATCTGTTTCATGGTTCGGCTTTGGTGTAGCTTTTTTAATGGCAAGATGGTAATCATACCTTTTTCTTGACGATCTGAACAACATCCTCATCATGAAGAATATGACTGAGGCCACAATGTTGGGGGGAATGCCTTGCACTTGTGCCCCACACCAACACATATTTGACTTCTTTCACAAGGCTTCTGTGTATATGGTTACAGAAGTCTTCTACACTGCACCCACCTCTATCCTGAAATTACAACAAAAAACATACTGTACTTACTTTCCAGAATAAAAACAAGGCCACATGTCACTAAAACATAATCAAGTGGCATCAGTATTCCGCCGTCGCTCAAAATTCAATTTCTTGAAAAACAAAAACCACAAAAAACCAAGTGGTTAAAAAAGTGGTTTTGAGCAACATAGGTAGAATGACGACAGAAATGATTACTATTAAGTGAAATTTGCCCTAAAAACAACAATACTAATTGCTTGAGCACATTAATAACAATATGCGCACACACAAGAGTGTGTTTAACATACAGCAGAAAGCACCACAGGATCACCAAAATCAGGTTGCTGGCCTTGTGGCTTTGTATAAACCCTGACTAGACCCATTTCCTCCCACATCTTTGCAAGCAGTCTATCCAAATTCAGCTGTCAAAATAAGCAGATTAGAAGTTTCAAAAAGTGTTAAGACTACTGTAAGTGTAAATTAACATTTAAAATATTATTATATATACGGGGAATGTGTCCATAGGCCATCCAAGTATTTCAAAAGCTTTCACTAAGGCCACCCAAAGATTAAAACAACTTTAAAGGTTACCCATAATTCAATTTTATATTTTATATGACGACACTGACAAAAAAGTGTAATAAAATTATAAAAATAACATAATACCCTTAAAAGTGAAGCCTTTGTCCCATCTACATCTGTAAATGACAAAGTACCCCTCAATCTACTCAGGAGAATAAACTCTAGATACACCGTCAAAACATATTTGAGTAGTTTCAAGAGTATTTTGTCATTTTACAACTGCAAAACAAAAGCTTTAAATTCCAGAGTTCCTTTTCATTTATGATTTTTCACCGGATATAGCATAAACAAAACCAAATTGATACTTCGTTGGCCTTTAAAGTTGTTTTCATACGCAGGTGGCCTTAATGAAAACTTTTTAATATATAGGCTACATAGTACTTTAAATATCATCATGAAATAACTCAGATGCTTTAACTACATTTTTATAAAAAGAAGCACAAAACATACCTTCAAGTTGCAGCTAATGACAATAGAATTTGGTTGTCGTGCTAATTTGTCAACATCATCAATACCCACAACATCTATTTTGTTGTACACGTATATACACTTCATGTACTTACGATTCCCCTCTATAACATCAATCAGATCATCCACAGTGGCATCCTCACGAAATAATAACTGAAATAATTTAAATATGAAAAAGATTAATATCATGAGGACTATATTAAATAAACATATACCAACAAACTCAGGTGACTATGAATAAGTTTTCTTCCTCCTGATAGAAGAAAAATGATTTACATTACAATTCAAATAAAACTATTATTTGCAACACTAGAATTTTCTTATGAAATCAATTACCAAAATAAATTCATAAGCTGAGCCATTTGTTCTTAGTTGAGAGTTTAGAATACCTCTGCATTGTGAATCTTGTATTCATGTAGAATTTGGTAGCAAAGTTTTTCATCTACATGAGTCAATTGCACTGTGCTGTTGAAGGAAATCCCACCAGTTTTTTTCTTTTTGAAGTATATCTGTAAAGGACTCAACAAATCAGAATAAAAAGTGAAAAGTAGGATGCTTTGCATAATATACTAATGTACTTTCACTTATGTTATTTCTGTGCATGAATCATTAAAGGATCTTTATGCCTGTTTGGGTCATTATGTGGACTTTGAACCACCTGGGTTATTGTGTACATCGGTTTTAAAAGTTTTTGTCATGTTTGGGGGGTCATTAAAATACCTTATAATGAACCAAACAGGACAAAAGAACCATCTTAAATGACTCAAACGTACAATAAAAGAAGTATAACTACTAAGATGAGACAAAAGTGAGAGCAAGTCCATCTTTATGCAAAAAAAAAATTAATAAGAAAGAAAAGAAAAGGGAACAATTAAAATATAAATAACTGTAGAAGTTAGCTAAAATAAGATTTACTATCAGATACTTGGGATTACAACATTTTTCAAAACAATGAAGCACTGATTTGAAACATTACTTGTGGTGGTCTCTTGTTTAAGCGCAAGCCAACAGCTTCAAGCTCTTTTGTCAATATTTGTCGATGTCCTTCACTCTGAAATTTTGTTGAAGAAAACTTAAGTAAGACAGAAATCTTAAAGAAACAAAAATTTTGAAGATAATATAGTGCAATACCCATATTTCTAAGATATGATGAACATATAAATGGTTGAGTTGTATGTCCAATAATGGTGAAATTGTAAAAGTATTTGTGTTTGAAATTTGCTAGGTGTTGGCTTGAGACACCCCAAATTTATAGTTTATTCTAGGTGCAAGTGTGCAACTATTACTAGAAAATACTTAAATTTTTATTGTCCTCTTCCATACTTCTTTTCACTTCTCCGAGTAATGAGTCAAATTTCTAGAATTAACAAATATTATGGCTGACAGGTGAAAAATCATAAAAATCAAAAGGTGATAGTTTCAATCACTTGTGAATCACAATCAGATATCAAATAGAGTTACCAATCACAGATTCATCAATAGAGATCTCTAAACAAGATTTTATATTACAATACGGACTTACTTTTGAAGCATCAAGAACCATCAACACAATGTCTGATGACTTTGAAACTGCAATCACCTAAAATTGAAAAGAATAAAGTGTATTAGCAAAGATACATATACTAGAACCAAGATGAATAGGTCCAATAAGTTAAAAGGGTGACGTATACATAGGTCACCCAAGTACTCACAAGTTTTCACTAACACCATCAAAAATTTTAAAAAAAGAAAAAAAAAACTTTAGATGCCACTTGCATATGAAGTTGAAACTTTTGTCAACATCTAAGTTGTACAACGAAAAAATGCCCACGAATTTGTATGAAAGAATCCACAATAGATGGATTGTCAAAACACATTTCAGTAGATTCAAAGAAGCTTTTGCCATTTTACAAAATCTAGACGTGACAAGCGCTTTAAATTTTAAAATTAAAAGGTTTTTGTTGTTTTATAATTTTCTGGTAAGAAACTTGTTAAAATCGGAATATATGAAACAAAATTTATACTTGGATAACCTCTAAAGTTGTTTTACTTGGAGACCCATGTACCATTATAGTATAATTAATGAGTGTTATTTTCTTATTGAATACTTTCCTATTATAGTTGTGCTAGAACTATATCCCAGGTGTTATACATCTATTAAACATATAAACAAATTAAAGTCATTACAAATAAGATCACAACCAGTCTTACTAAATGAATAAATAGACTTACCTGCCTACCACGCCCTTTGCCCTCGGAAGCTCCTTCAATAATTCCAGGAAGATCAAGTAGTTGAATTTTAGTATCATTGTAGTGAATAATCCCAGGAATACAAGTCAGTGTTGTAAACTCATATGCTGCAGCTTCTGATTGCGTTCCAGTCAACATGGTTAAGAGTGTTGACTTTCCGACACTAAACATAAAAATAATATCAGAATGATGAGAAGTGACAATAAAAAAAATAATCAGATCATCTGTGTTAGGATACACATTTTAAGCTAAACTTAACCTCTACATGAAAAAAAAGGCCCCTTACATACCACCATATAAAAATCACAACTGGTTACAACTTGGCATTAATTTGTATTTCTATTTTCGTGTTTTGTATAAGTTCTAGTGTACTTTAGCTTTTGTCCCCTCGTACTATTATGTACGTTCGAGTCATATAAGATAACTTTTTGTCCCATTTGGATCGTTATTGGGTATATTTGTGATGACCCATACTCGAAAAAAACTTGTACAACAAATGTACAAAAGATGGTTAAAATGGACTAATAAGAAAGTGCATTATTAGTTTACGCCACAGAAAAAAAAATTATTTTCTGTTGGTGTGGGGGTTCATAAGATCAGTATCCATAACATGATAAGTTGATAACAGACCTTGGAAATCCTATAAGTGCAACGCGACCATGGCCATATTTTGTAACCTCAAAACCCTCTCCAGCTCCACTAGAACCCTGTTTATCATAATAACGATTTGATGTATAGATAAAAATAATAGCAGTCAAATATGTGCAAGAAAAAGACAACCTACGAGCACTAACAATATGAACAAACAATATAGCAAGCAAGTACTAAAAATATAATACGAACTGCTTACTTTTGGTGGCTCTAATAACTGTGTCCTTAGCTTTGCTATCTTAGCCTTGAGCTGACCCAAATGATATTCTGCATCAAGAGAAGTCAAATTGAACATGGTTGCAAAATAATTTTCATATAAAGGATGATGTATCAATGACAATATGACATAGATAAGGTACACAAGCAGATAACAAAATGCATCAATTTATGGGCTCAAATTGCAAGGAGAATAATAAAAAATGCACAACGCACGAGCATTAATCACATGAAATGATATCAGAAGCAAGTATGCCTACCGAAAAGCACCAAGTACGTGAATGCTTTTAATGTAAGTTATACAATGAACATCTCATTTCCCTCATAGGCTCATATGGCCCATGTTGCATTCATTGATATGCTAAACGGACAATAAACATTAAACTAATTTTGAAACTGCAAGAACATAAACCATATGCAAGCATTTCATTCATAACCTGTTGCTTTATTCTTCTGGGTCCGTGCCATCTCAGCTTCGATTTCTTTGATCCTTTCTATGATCCCCATCTTTCTTTATGATAAGCTGTAGATATATAGAAGAATTGAATTACTGTATTAGCAAAATAAGTTTTCTGAACTCCAAGTCTCCGACATCCATATGTAAGGACAAAACCAACCACACGTGTAATTGGCAAGTAAAGAAATATGTAAGCTATGAGAAACAAAACAGCAACATCTTATTTGCTAGGGATTCAAGAGTAGTAACAGCATCAAAATAACAACTAATATAGCGCTTCCAGCCTATCCAAATGTCTAAGAAAATGAACACAACAGAAGACTTCAGACAAACATACAAGTTTCCCGAGCCAACTGGTCAGATTACAATGAACTTGAGCCTGCAGACACCATGTATGTTACCCAGACGTCAACTTACAGGAGCATTGTACACTCACACAAGGTCACAACTCCCAATATATGAACACTTGAAAACAGATTTATTCTTCTTTATGCTTAGATTGTTGAACAGCTACTCAATTTAATAACATTACATGTAACAGCAGCTATAAGCATCAATGAATATCGAAGCTGGTTTCAGATTTCTATACAAGATAACATAAATTCAAACACATCTTACGCAAAATTGACATCGATTCTAACTCTTCAACATTAAGCGATTGAAACAAGTAACCTTAGAGGTTCAAATTAGCATGATTCAGCGAAAAAATGGAAGAAGGAGCTGAAATGAAACCGTAAAGCGTATGCATACCTGGCGGACGGATAGATGTAGATGCGACGGAGGGTTGATCTGAGGAATCGTTGAGGTTGAAGGGACGATGTAGTTCAAGTGAGTTCGAATTGACGTTCGATGGTGGTGATGGCTGCTGCTAGTGTGATGATCGAGGGATGATGATTGAATTTTGATGATGCGATTGCGATTAGGAGTCTCGTACGTCTTCTGTTGCTAGCGCTATCACTCTATCAGTGTGTGTGTCGTCTGTCGATGCGATTTGGGGATCCAGTCCATTTCCATTTCCGAGCCCAGTCCAGTAATTGGAAACTGAACCCGGTTTCAAAACCCGACCTAGGTTGTTTTTAAATCCGGGTTGGTAGGAACCAGTTTAGACCCGTACAAGCTCGGATAGCTGGAGAAACGAACGATAGGAACATATGGCATGATTACTAGTGACTAGGATTTGAAGGCGATAAGATAAACCTAACAACATCACTAGTCGGACATTGTATGATATGAGGTTGAGATGTCTCCCCTAAAAGGAGTTATTGTCTAGCAGTTATTGTTTATGTTTGTGATAGATAACAAAGTTTCTCAACAAAACATCATTAGTCGGACATTGTATGATATGAGGTTGAGATGTCTCCCCGATAAGACATACATTCCACAAAAAACAACTATAAATGTTATTATGTTAACTTGCTAACAGTTATTGTCTATGTTTGTGATAGATAACAAAATTTCTCAACAAAAAAATATACGTTGGTTGTGTAACGTCATTATCCTTTGAAAAAAATCTGTTGGATCAAGAAGAAGGCTAATGCAACCAAAACTATGTCACTTAAGTTATTTTGGTGCTGCATGCAAAGGCTTCCGAAGCTTAACATGGAACTTCCGAAGGTTGTAGAGTTCTTCCAAAGACAAAGAGAAAGATCAACTTCCGAAGACAGAACTCTACTTCCGAAGACAAGTGCATACTTCCGAAGTTCAAGACTTAGAAGAATAAAGTAAAGACCACTTCCGAAGTATGAT
>BJCM01209946.1:0-33077 GCA_018326385.1 Flaveria bidentis | reverse complement strand
ATATATATATATGTTTCCTATGGTTATAAGAAGATAAAGTACCCGTTTTATACAAACTTAATTAATGTTTTTTTCTTGTTTTATTACCTGAAGTTAATATTAGACCTTAGAGTTGCTAAAAGTTAAAACCACCTACCCTAAACATGTAATTTTAAACTTAGACTCCTGAAGTTTTATCAACGACTTAAGTCGGTTGAAAAAAATACATACAACCTTAGCAAAAAAAGTCGTTTTTTGTAGAATAAACGACTCATGCTCCTCTAGGTTCTTTAAATTTTGTGGATGTAGTAGCTACCGAGATCAATGCATCCAAGCCAAAGTGCCGGACTAGCTATGTAATTAACTCTTTTCCTTATAAACAAAACACATGAAAGCAAGTACGCATATGTTAAGACACAAAAGCTAATGTAAGGATTGCTAAATTGGTTAAAGTGAAGGGTTATAGATGAGAGGTCAAGGGTTAGAAAATTGAGAGTTTTGATTATTTTTAGTTTAACTTCTAAAGTTTTAAAAATGGCCGAGAAAAAAAAAGAATGAATTTACCTCTGAAGTTTTATATAATGTTTAATTTTCTAATTGTCTAAGTTTTACAAATTTCATCTATACCCATGAAGTCTTACTCTTCTTTCTTTTTTTTAAATAAATATTTTTGCCACGCCTTTGACATATGTAGAATTCCAAAGGTCTGATGGTGATATGTTATAGTTATAATAGGTCCATTACTCCATTAGAATGAAAGAATGACAATCACGTAAAGAGCCTAAAGAATTATATAGATTATAGAATTTGCCCTTTCATAGTCTTTTAAGTTGAAATGTACTCAAGAAATTGATGTACATAATTGTGATCAGCAGCCTTAAATTACACATGCGTGGTTGAATAAACAAAAAGATGACAATGCTCGTGATCTTACTCACAATCGTCCACTCAATGCCAGTTACGCCGTGTTCCACACCCTCATTGGCTACGTGGCACTCACAGCCCCTCAGTCATAGAGGTATTATTGATACACATATTAGACTGGTCGTAGGTTCAAATCCTACTTGGGGAGAATTTAGAGTTCTCGCTTTTCTGACCTAGCGCGCAAGCAGCATTGTTCGCCACCACCCGAGAAGCAAAAGATTCTAGAGTCCAGGCTTTTGAGGCTTCCTCTACCCACATCTCTATGTGCCTTGCACTTCACTTGAATAGTTCTTTTTAAATAAAAAAGTCAAGAACCAAGCTGACCCTGTGTTCTCGGGTCGGAGGCGAAAACTGGAAAGTTCATCATTCAGAAATGAATGGTACCCCTCCCAGGATGAACCAACATGAGACCAGCGGCATAAGGTCTATCAATTCGGCCGTATTGTCTCATTTCTATATCAAAATAGAAAATGTATTGGTTCTGTTCGTTCAGGCGCGTAATGCAAGAACGAGTAGGATATCTGCTCTCTAGCTTAGCTGATCGGGGGCACTGCTACTTTGGAGTAGCCTCTGACTACAAGGTAATTTCTCACCTTGACTTGAATAGTGAAAGAAAGAAGTATAGCACAATGGCAAGTAGTTAAATTTTTCTTTCTTATTAATTTTGTTAAGATATTAATAGGACGTGTACGTATTTAACTTGTGATGGTGTGAGCATTGATGGAAGTAGAGAATGCTTCGAAACAACTAGAAAGACAATGATACATCATGGAATAGTACCACATTATATTTAATCACACAAGTATGAGTTATCATATTTCACCCTCTAACTTCTTTTGTCGTTAAGACATGAAACTTTAATGTGTTGCATTTGATATTAGCTTAAGCCAAACAACCCACATTTCTAGTTTGGTGTAAAGGTAAAATCAGACTTTCATAAAATCAAAGGGATAAAAAGTGGCTATAATTCATTATAGAGGCATGTGGGATGCCTAAACATCCCCCTCAAAGTCCATTTTGTGTAATGGGGCAATGTTCCCCCATACTCACTCCATTCCTTCACCTAATAGTATATCACACAATGGATGTAACTTCAAACAACCCTACACTTATGGGGACATTATACTCGTTCATTATTACATGTCCTACCACCTCTGCTGTCACCACCACCTTAGTACCCTTCCTAGGAAACAAAACACATCTTGAAAAATTGGAGTAAGTGTGACAAAATTATATATGTACAAATGCATGTATGTATAAAGGTTTGCGTTACTTATTTAAAAATTGTAGTATATGTATACATTTTAGCACGTCGTGTGGTTGATATAAAGAAACAAAACATCATATATGTAATTTTTAGTACTATACAAGGGTGTGTAGAACCAAGGCATGAGTAGAGCAATAGAGGAACCATACAACATTGGACCATAAAAAAATAGTCAAATTCGTTACTAGAATAATATGGGTTTTTTTTAAAGAAAACCCTGAGTTAGTCCTTCTAAATTTCACTGGTTAAGAAAAAACATGAATTTTAATAGTGGAATGTATTATTATTATAGATTAAAACATTGAATTTTTAGATTATATGTAAACAAAAATAATTCAGAAATTTAGGAAGAAAATATATGTATAAACATATGTAAAAAAGAAATTATACTTTCAAGTGTCCGTATAATTTTTTTTCTCTTATTATTGTAGCACATGGGACCCGTTAATATGGACATATTATCAAAAGAAAAAGAATATATATGTGATTTGAAATAAACTTTATCAAAAGAAAAAGAATATTGGCATGTCTAGAATGTGATTTTTCTTCTAATTATTAGACTAAAATACGACCTGACGTGAAAGATCATACAAAAATATTTAAAAAATTTTATCGTAAGTGTAACATCTATAGTAAACATCACCTAACATGCTTACTAAATAAGTTAGTATAAGGAATACTAATATAGGGGAGCAACCCGTTATAAATCTTAAATTATAAATAATTATATAATATATAATTAACGAGTAATAAAAATGTGCCTCATCTTTCGGTTCAATAAGTTAAATCCGTCAATTCAACATTTTTGACCCCTTAATTAATTTCTCACATCATGAAAATTAAATTCTAAACAAAATAGTAACAAATCATTCCTACCAAGTGTACCATCTAACTTCCTTCCAGTGTTGCGTACCTTCTTGATCTAACAAACGAATGGATCTAACACTTCACACATCCATTGATGTTCATTAAGTACGTACACTAGTTCTCAAAACTGTTTTCTCCACGTGCTTTCTCATATGCATTTCATGAGTGATTTGATATCTTATGGTGTAACAATCATCTCTCGACCTTATGGTGTAAACAATTTTTCCGACGCAATAAATCCCTCGGATAATTAATCCAATATTCCAAGCATGTAGAAATTGATTTTTATAATTTCTTAACTAATCTTTTCGTGTCCTGATGAAAAATTATTTAAATTATTTTGAGTTTAGCATGTTTTTTACAAATTCAAATATTTCTCTATGTGGCAAGCTGTTATATAACATAGTCTAAATGTAAGGACGTACAATATTTGACTCTAGAAAGGTATTCACATAACAATTAATAATTAATAAAATCAAATGAATGATAATAATATTTATGTGATAAAAGAGTAAAAAGACAAATAATAAAATGTTAAAAATAGTCTTTATGTTGTTATTGTACAAGAATTAAAATGTGTGTTTGTTTTTAGTAACTATATTTTTAATTTGAAATAAAAGAAAATAGGAAAAGAGCAAATTCCATACGCAAATAAAGAGTCTCAAAGCCAAAACACCTCTGGAAGACAACTTAAAAAGATGACATACTATTATTATTATTATCATCAAAATATCCATTTTCATACAAGCACTTGAGGAAATCAAATACAAATTTCACATCAAAATATTAGACCACTAAAAATACACATAATCATAATCATCATCATAAAAACAATAATAACTTCAAATAATAATCACCACTTCTTCTTCTTCATCATCATCTTCATCGTCATCATCCTTCACCTTTCATTTACAGTACTCACGAGTCATCTATGTCAGCAGATCATTCACCCACCCAAGATCTGGACCATTTACAGAACCCTCATTATAAACATTCGCCCTCGAATCACCACCATATGGACTCATCGATGCAGTAGACATATCATACTGTGGGTGGTGTTGATGATCACCACCCATAACACCACCACCAACGCCACCACTAACACCACCACCACCGCCGCCGTTGAAGCAAGCATCCATCCACGGTGAGTTCATAGTGTGATACTCATGATTCTCCTCTACAGTCATCGCCTCCATAGATCTCATGAGCTCATTAATCGACTGATTGTTCATAAGCTCATTCACATTTACAGTGTCTTTCTGCATAGAGCTGCTGCTTCTCAACGGCGTCATCCCGAACGAATCGGCTCGAGTCAGTCGGTCCGCGAACCGACTGATCGGAGAAAACCCGGCCCCGGATCGGGCCGGGGAGAACGGAGGCGAAGCCGGGGGCGACAGACTCTCTATATCAATATTATTAAGAGTCGACGTCGGCGAAATAGTGTGATGGGTTTCCATATGACACCTACAATGCGCACAACAATGAGAAGAAGTATCACCAGCATACTTCTTCCCCGGAGCCACAGTTTGTGGCTCCGGTGGGAGCACACGAAGCTGTCGCTGCGTGTGGGCAAAAAAACATATTTTCCTCTGGCAGTTCTTCCCGTCCTTGCACGCTTCGGTGCGATAACGGGAAGGATGCAGCCAGCATTCAAAAACCCCATGCGCGAACTCACACAGATCGCCGCGGGAACAATTCCCGCGGCGAAAGTCAGCGCAAACCGTCCCGAGGTAATTATACCTTCTGGGACACCTGCGGCGGGCCTTTTCACCAGGGTGCGCAAACGGGCAGTCGGTCCAATCATGCGACCGGCTGCGCGTGCACTTGCGAACCTTAAACTCATAAATACGAAAGTGATCCGCGGCGTACGGATCACCATCTTCATCATCAGAGTCGACACCAGTGTTATAGGGCAAAAACTTCTTGAACAAAGTCTCCTCAGGGAGAACTTTAGGGGACTCATTCTGCTGACACATGGTGTCGACGAAGGACTCCGGCGAGGTAGCGGCGGAGGAGGCGCGGCGGCTGAGGAGCTTACGGGGTGGGATATCGAGATCCCAGAGGGATTTCTTGTAGAGGTGGTGGTACTTGTGGTGTTGATCAAGGCATCCACTAGCCATTGTTGAATGAATGATTGATTATTATTATTATTAGGGTTTTGGTTATAAGGAAGATGAATGAGGGTGTGAGGGATATATAGGGGTGTTTGATGAAGGGGATGACGAGGATATGTGTGGGTGTGCGTGGCTAAAGAGAATGCATGCAGGGGGAGCATGTGGCAGCTTAAGAGACACTGTGTTGCATGCAATTATGTGAACCCACACTTTCTCTTTTTTTTTTTCTTTTTTTTATTATTTATTTACTTATTTTTATTATTATTATTATTATTATTATTATTATTATTATTATTATTATTATTATTATTATTATTATTGTTGTTATTTTTGAGTTTTTTTAATAGATAGTTTGTTGGATGGTTTAATTTGTTTTTATTGGTGTGGTGTTATTTCTTGTGATCTATGCAAACATGTTCTTTTCTGCCATTCTGCGTATTCTTTCCCCTTTTATGTATATACAAGGAAGAGTAATTTTTACAACCAGTGGTAAAATTATAAATTACCAGAATAATACAATAATATAATTTAATTGTATATGATGGGTAGAAGATGTTTAAACTAGTGAGGAGAAAAAGTGAGAAAGTTTTGAAATCATGTTTTTTTTTATCAACAGAAACTCACATGCTCTCTGTCGTCTATACTAAATTTATATTAATATTATTTGTTTATAATTATAATAAGGCTTGAAACACAAAGTATTAGGAGCAGGACACCCTACAATATGTCTAAAACATTACCATCTTTTGTACGTATCACATCTAAAATATTACGTAGAAGTGAATCGTGAATTTTTAAAGTTATCGATCAACATATTCTTGGTTATGAATTTATCCACCTCTTTCTCTCTGAATATTTATATACGGATGGGGAAAATAGTTGGAATGTGCATAATTTGTGAATGTATTAGGACTGTTGATCATATTACTTGGTAGATAAATTGGAGACGATGGTAAAATCGAAAATAATATGAAAATAATTGAAAGAAACAAGATGAAATTGTTTGTGTTTTTTTAATTTTTGTATTAAATTTAAAATAAGTTACTTTTTAATCAATTTTATTATATTTTATATTAAAACTATATCATAAAATTAAGACTTACGACTTATTGTAATTTAATGAATATAATATTGCTATATTACAAAACAATATACCTCTCAATAACTACATAATTATAAAAATATATAGTGAAGTGTAATTTTATTACGGTAATACATGAATGTACTACTATAATGGTATGTAGTCTCACACCTACAATACATGTGGTTATAATATTACGTTGTATATACTTACATGTATCTATCAATACTAATAAAATAAGGTTTTTGTATGTCATTTGTCACAATTTTAGAGATATTAAGTTTTATTTTCCCGCTTCTCTTTTATAATAAATATACAAATGATATTATTTAATTTTTTTCATATTACAAATATAAATTTTTTAAAAAGAAATCTTTCTACAAATGCAATTCATACAAAAATATTTTTTTTATAAAATAAGAAATTTTTTCAAAAAAATATCAAACTTTTAAAAAACAGAATATATTTTAAAACCTGTGGCTTTTAAAAATAAAATTCTTATGAAAAAAAGTAATTAAATTTCAAAGTTATAATAAATTAGTAAAATGGCACTTTTTATTAACGGTTTGTTTTAAGACAATTTATTTAAAAACCAACTTTTTTGAAAAAAACGAAAAAAAAAGTTAATAAATGATATAATTCTTTTATTACTCATACGTAATGTCAATAATATATTATATTAAATGATCATTTTATAATTCATTAATTTTTATTAATAACTATTTAATATTTGATTTATTTAACTAATCTAGTAATAAATTTATAACTTAACGTTACAAAAATTTTAATATATAAAAATACATATGTTTTTGTAATTATGATGTGTAGTTAGATGAATACATATCTCGTCTAAAAGATACGTGTCAAACCATCATCGATACAGCCTACATACACTTCCACAGCAAAATTATTCTGTATAGCGTGTGTCCAAAATTATTTGGTGTAGTAAATTATAAATTTATATGTGGAAGATAGTAGGTGAAATGAAACACCGTCGATTTTCCAGTTCTGGAGAATAGGAATAGCAATCAGATAATGTTTATTATATTCTAAGTTTACTTAAAAACCAAACTTTAATTAATAAATTATTTTTTATTTTAGGTTATATTAAAATTTTGTTATTTTAAATTACTAAGATGTCAAACCCCAAGCTTACAATAAAACGATGGAGGGTTTAATAATCGACTTGTCGTGGGTTAGTAAAAAACAATTTTAATACGAGTTGAAATACCAATAACTTATACGGGTAAGTAAGATCGTGTTCATAAGAAATCTATAAAAAATATAAAAATTTTATACGTAAAAAATTGAAACATGAAAAGTAAATACGGAAAAAACAAATCTTTTTGGGTTTTTGTTAAAGTGGAATACGAATTAAAAGAAAATGATTACGAAAGCGAAAAAGTCGATTAAAGATTTGAAAATAATAATGAAAAGACAATCACTTTCGGGGTTTAAGTTCAAAAGATCCACATTAGGTTTGGTAAGAATTGTTGGAAGTCATATATACATAACTTTGTAAAATTCGTTTGATAAATGTGATAACTATGAAACATACTTTTAAGTTTCGTTCATTCACATAATTTTGAATCCGTATCTATCAAATATTCAAACACATTAAATTGCTCACGGTTAAAAAAACCCGAATGCGAATGATGTCATGTAAATCCTCAAACATAAACGAATCTTTTAACTTTAATCAAAACTTACAATTGAATTCTTGTATCAAAAAGAAAACAAACCAAAAAAATCAATTCATACTAATTACAAGAACTATCTACCTGAAAGTGATTACAAATGACAAAGACGGGTACACTTATTGTCAAATTTCAACAAGAAAAACCTCTAAAGTCCAATGACGGTCGCTGAAAGTATTATTTATAAAAAAGATTTATTTACACATGAGCAAGTTAATTAATTACGTCATTTTTCTAATGTATTTAATAGTTACTATATATATATGTCATCCAGCATAAAATATATCATCACTTTAAACAAATTTATTATCACTAAGATTTTACAATGGCCAAAAGAATTTACACATATCAACCTCACCGGTCACCGCCGTTGACCCTAATAATTGGGAGGGAGATGACGTCTTTACATTGACACTGCCTTATTGACCAGCAACCAATGTTGTTGAGACCGGACCGGAATCCGGTGCCGGGTCTGGTTCGATCTGAGTTGAATCGTTTTTTACTGGTCGAACCGGCCTGTTCGTCCCGAATCGCTGGTCGGACCGGGAAACCGGACCGGTTCGGACCGGTTTTCCTTTTTTTTTTTTAGTTTTAATGGGTAAAAACTGGGTGTTAAACCATAAATTAATACGTCGGATATACAAATATAGTTAAGTTTTATATATAACTATAATATATATATATATATAAATAATATATAAATTACTTATATTTAATTACATATATAAATATAATTAAAATATAGTTAAATCTGGTCCAACCGGTCCGACCACCAAACCAGTAAGGCGTCCGGTTCGACGTCCGGTTCGACGTCCGGTTCGACGTCCGATCCGGTTCTGAAAACATTACCAGTAACAAACTTGTGGCGTAGGAATCGTTTAGTTTTAAACGAACCACTCAAATAAAACCAGTAAACCCACTAATGTCTCCTTCACATTATGGACTTATATAATAAAAGAAACATAACGAAATCGGGAAAAACTATGAATAGTATTTTTCATATATAGTTATTAGACGATGAAGATAAAAGATAATAATATTATAAAACTCATACTCCTTCCGAATATTGTAAAAGAAAACCATAAATATCGAATAAAACAAAAACAAAAAAACGTTCATTTTGTCTTATTTTTCGTCAAGTTCAGGCAGGGACCACGAGGGCCAAAAGGGGCACTTGCTAGAAGACGACGACGACCATGGAGGCAACCAAAGGCTCCGGTGGGTTATAATAATAATACTTATTATGATAATAAATATGGATAGTATATATGATTAGAAAGAAAATGAGATGATCGAACAAACGTTATCTTCGTATTTTTAAGACGAAGACGTGTAACAATAAATAATAAAGATCATTTTTCATATTTAAACTGGTGATAGATTGCACATTGTTAGAACAAAACTTTAAAGGTAATTAATATTGAATACGAATGGTATCAAATTAAAGGTCATTTATATTAAATTTTAGGAGTATATATAAGATAATGATTAATTTTATTAATCTGTAAATACAAATTAATTATTTATCGCCCGTTATGTCTGAAAGCTTTATTTTTAATAGAATTAGGTTTGCTATCCAAACAGAAGTTGCGGCACGACTTGTTGTCCATTTGTCATTTTATACACTTATTTCAAATGAAAGCATTTGAAAGATGTTTGAATTTAAGAAAAAAACAAGTTAATGTAATGACTAGTCAAGAGAACAATGTTTAAGTATCACGTGGCAAAAGTATACGTATATATATAATAATATATATAATATAATTGTTCTCTTGTTATAACGCTCGTTCGCATAAGGTATATACGGTAATATTGTGTATATCTAATTTCAAAAGGATCCAGCCTGAAGCCTCACAAAACATAAGTTAAATTAAACATCTAATACGTTTTTTTATAATAAAAACCATGTGATATTGAATACTTTGAATCACCTAATGTCTTGGTTATCAAATTTACTTATTTGCAAACAATTTTAACGAGAATCTAGGACCCGTCGCGCTGCGGTGACGGCGGACGTGACGGGATAAAGTGTGTACTATAATCGACCCGATTTGTTTTGCAAACTAAAGTTACGTCAAAATGTAAAGCAAATCAAATTTATACCATTGAATACATACGTATTATATCTGACCCGAATTTGTTAAAAATAAATTTATATTGAAACGTAGACCAACTCAAAACGTAAATAGAAAACACGTGCAACGATGCCGTATGCAATGTCATAAAGTATAGATTGCAATTGCATCATTGCGTTTCCGAACTAAATTTATCGTCGACAAACTTGAATTTATACAGGAGTTAAGCACAAAATTTTAGAAATTTAAGGAGGGTAAAAGGATATTTTCCTATAGCTTTTAGAAAGTTAAAGAGCCAAAGCGTAAGAAACAAAAGTTAAAAGGGTGGAATGACCGGTTTTCGAACTAAATTTATCGTCGACAAACTTGAATTTATATAGAAGTTAAACCTAAAATTTTAGAAATTTAAAAAGATTAAAACGATATTTTTTTTATAAATTTGAGAAAGTTGAGAACCAAAACGTAAAACAAAAGTTAAAGAGTGAAATGACCGGCGATAAAAACCACCGAGCTTTCTAAATGTATAAATAATAATTTTAAAGATTTCAAGCTCCATCTTATATAATGACTTGGTTCAAAAAAAGCTTACATCGTGTTGTTAGATCCGTAGATAAGAACACAGATGACACGTCATCGTGCCATGTCACTACTTGTGATCATCACATGGAGTTCACGTGTCTACTTCGCATGAATGGATGGTTTTCAGTCATATTAAAGCTTTAATATTTCAGTTTAACACGTTTTTTTACGGTTTAAAGATAAACTAATATAAACAGTTCAAATATCACATGATCAAAAATAATTTGAAGTTGGGTCTGAAAATAATCTCACGTTAAGTAGTTAAATATAAATTAACTAGTTTTAATAAACCTGCGTATTACACGAGTTTAATATAAAAATATTAAATAAAATAAAAATATATTAATTATAAATTAATATTTTAAGATAAGATTGATTAAAATCCTTTTTATCATAAATAGAATTAAATTTTGTTTCAAAATAAATGTTTTAAAAAATATCACATTTAAAAACTTTCTTATTATAACTCTCAAATTTAATAAAAAAACTTACTTTTATAAAAACACAAATTTAAAATATTTTGTATTTTGAAAAAAGTTTGATGTTATAAAAAGTTATTGTTTTATAAAAACTATTTAGTTAAAAATAACATTAATAAAAAAATCTCTTTCTTACTTTATTAAAAACTATTTTAATCTAAAAAAGAATCATATAATATTATTAATTAGTAATTAATATGATTATTACATATGATCGACAAAAAAAAAATTGGTGAGAAGAAATGTAGTGCTAACATGTGTCCTTTCTAGTTAGAGCATTCACAATCCATTACGCATTCTCATCCTTAAAATTACATTAAATATTAATACTTTTTCTTTTTACTTTTCAATTAAATAACAATTTTTCATACATTTATTATTAATTTTTTTATCTACTTACAACCATTTTGAAATATATTTTTAAAAAAATTTATAAGGGTTTGTATAATATTTTTTCATATCTAAAGAAACATTATACAATCTTCAGAACTTTTCTATATTTTTTACCTACAACAACTCCCACTCATAATCATATTTTATAATTTACGGCACCTAATCACAAAAATATAAAGAATGATCTGCGAGTCTATTACCATTTTATTAAAACAGAGACATAGAGTAGGCAAGTCATTAATAAACTGATCACAAAAAACAAAATATAAAACGCACGTGGAGGGAAAACAATGGAAATATCAAATACATCTTGATTAATGACTTCTTTCATACACTCACCATGGAAACAAACAACTGGAAGTTCAGAGGAAATCAGGATTTGAAAGCAGCATCTGTGCATTCAATCTCTCGTGTTATCGGTGATTTGAAGAGTTGCATCAATCAAAGTGATCAAAGACCTGTTATACCTCTCAGCATCGGAGATCCTTCGATATTTTCATGCTTTCGATCTGCTGAAGTTGCAGAAGATGCAGTAGTCGATGCTCTTTGTTCTGCTAAATTCAGCGGTTATGCACCGAAAGGTGGGGATCCTCAAGCAAGAAGGTAGTGATCTAGTGTTATGCGTTATGATACCTATTGTTATCGATTTTTGACTCGTGTTCAACATTGAAATGATTAACTGCTATATCGACGTTGGAGGTTTAGCGTTTGTGCGTTCTAATGCTTGTTTTTCCCTTATTTGGCTTTTGAAATTTGAATGAACACACAAATAAAAGTTAATTTAACTTGATTTGTGTTTATTAGCATTTAGAGCTACATTTGTAGTGTATATGCTAGGTAAAATGTTTATCAGATGGTTTGATCATATTTATATGAATTCGTATATGAGTGTTTTTACTGAATAATTATTGCTCGGCTGAGTGATATGCAATTTATCTGTAGTTTCTCAAAAAATGAAGGAATTTGTTAGTTTGACCTTGTCAGTCAAGTAGTAAAACTAAGATTTGAAAATTAGTCTAGATTTGAACTTGAAGTGTGAGAAATTATTACAAACCAGATAAGTTCTTGAGTTTCTTTGAAGACTTCATTCATAGTAAACAGAAGGAAAAATGAAAACAAACTTTTAAAGTCACATTGATGAAGTTTCATAGTGTTTTGTAAACCCCTTTCTGTTGTAACATGTGTGTTCACTTAGTTTGCTATTGTGACATTTCCTTTTTCTTTTCTTGTTGAAATTATGCATATAGAAGATTCATCTCATATCTCATAGACATACTACATTAGTACCTTATATAAGAGATAATGACAAAAAAACATTGTAACTTCATCTTACAACATGTTTTTACCATGTGCTTATAGTTTCAAAGAGGTAGCGAGTTAGCTAAAGTACATTTATATTGCAATTTTACAACTCACATTAATTTTTATATAAGTATCTTTTTGTTAAACTTGTTGAAGCACAAATCTGAAGTCTCTCTTTGGATGTAGATTTGTAGATTAAAATACATATTGAAGAATAAATCTATTTTCTACATCTTTAAGATGATTTGTAAGCAATGCATGATTTTTATACCCGATTACGCTAAAGCTTTAAAGGAGATTTGAATGATTTTATACCGCATACACCCCTATAATCAATTATCTTTTGTACCACCAGGTCTATAGCTGACTACCTTTCTTACAACCTCCCTTACAAACTATCATCTGATGATGTTTATGTGACTGTTGGTGCTAAACAAGCAATTGAAATAGTATTATCTGCACTGAGACGCCCAGATGCAAATATTTTGCTTCCTAAACCTGGTTATCCAGCATATGAAGCTTTTTCGGTTATTAATCATCTTGAAGTCCGCCATTTCGACCTCCTTCAAGAAAAAGAGTGGGAGGTTGACTTAGATGGACTTCAAAAGTTGGCAGATGATAAAACTGTTGCTATGGTCATTATCAATCCTGGGAATCCTTGCGGGAATGTATACACGCGTGACCATCTAAAGAAGGTATGTAACGCCATAATCAATATATAATAATGTGTTATAAATTTTTTTAATTATTTGTTTCTGCTTTAAAGATTGCTGAGACGGCAAAAAGGCTAGGAATATTAGTGATAGCAGATGAAGCCTATGGTCATTTGACTTTCGGAAGGAATTCATTTGTGCCAATGGGGCTGTTTGGTAATATTGCGCCTATTTTAACTCTTGGGTCTTTATCAAAGAGATGGATGGTTCCTGGATGGAGGATTGGTTGGATAGCAAGAATTGACCCTAATGGTATTTTTGAAGAACAGGGGGTATGTGTTTTATTTATTTGCTAATATTTATAGATGTTTAATTTCTTGATAGATGTTTAATTTCATTTTACGAGTAGACTGATGGCCACACTACTTCAACTTAAATTTTAGCTCAAAAATGAAATGTATACTCTTCCTTCAGATTGTTGAATGCATCAAGAGGTCGCTTATTACCAATACGGAAGCTGCAACATTTATACAGGTATATAATTAAAAAGTTTAATTTTTAATACGTGTCAGTTATGTTCTTGGTGATGTAATGATGTTCATGCTATGAGTATAAAATATGTGCCACATGTTTTCCTTTTTGTTTCCTTGAAATTGATATCTATGCATGAACAATTCTCTGTCAACATGATCTAGAGCTAATACTATCATTCAGTGGATTTTAGTATATATATGATATTGAGTCTATTGACATATAGTCTTTTGTTAATATAATCCTGTTGTTAATCTAATCAGGCAGCCCTTCCTCAAATTCTTGAGAAAACAACAGATGATTTCTTTGTGAAGACTATCAACATACTTCAAAAAGATGCTGATATGTGCTATGAACGATTGAAGGAGATAGCATGTTTTACATGCCTACAAAAACCTCAAGGATCACTCTTCTTGATGGTATGTTAAATTTATGAGAAAATTTTTAATTCTGAATTTTAACCGTCTAGATGTTTGACTTTGAAACATGTTCATTGCAGGTAAAGTTAGACTTCTCGAAGCTGCAAGGCATAAATGATGACTTGGAGTTTTGCTCAAAACTCGCTATAGAGGAATCTGTCATCCTTCTCCCAGGTAAGTTACTTATGTTTTGAAAGAGATGCTTTGACTTTGGAGTTGTATAGAAATCATATAAATTTTGAAAGTGAATTAATTTGACTTTAAAAGTCAAACTCAGTCTCATTTTAATACAGAGATCTATTACAAGTGCTGATAATGTTGAATGGGTTTTTAGTTATAACTAGAGTAAGGTGTTAATGTTTTTTCGCAGGTTTTGTGTTGAGAATGAAGAATTGGGTACGTATAACATTTGGAATCGAGCCATCGTCTCTTGAAGATGGGCTTGCAAGGATTAAAGCATTTTGCCTGAGGCATGCAAGCAAGTGCCAGATATGAAAATTTATTTTAAACCGTAGCATATTTGCAACTGTAGATCTTGTATTTTTGTTGTCCCGATGACATGGAAGAATACAAGTACAAGCTAACGTTAAACATGAAGTATGGATATCGCACACGAGAAGAATAAAGATTATGAGTGCGTATATTGAATGTCAACCATATTATTTAATGTAATAATACCATTGATGTGTGTATCTTCAAGATATCAATTAGGCCAAATATAAATTCATAAATTAGTATATCTACTTGTGTTCATCAGTCCATGTGTTATTTTATGATACATGACAGCTTTTCTTTTGTTATTGTTAGCTTCTTATGTTCTGTATCCTTAGTATCGTTTGTTAATCTATTGGTTACGGTTGGTTTGAAGTTTGGATCTCTTTGAAAAAAAACATTTCTATCATCTATGATATAGATATAGTTTGTCTACAGATCACCCCTATAATAGCTATACTATACATGTAACATGTGACTTATTAGGTATGATTATATCATGATTATATCATGTATAAATTATATTATAATAAACAGCAATCGAAATGAATAGTGATTAGAAGATAACAACTAAAGAGGTTCATAGACAAAATCCCAAATTAACATCTCACTATATAAATATAAAGATCAACTGGTCTACCATGCGAAAGAATTAAATAATATTTTTAGTTTCTTGTTATAATTAATTGCAAATATGTTTTAAAGTCCTTAAGACTTAAAGATGATAGTTTGACGATAACTATCATACTTCACAATTAAGTGGTTGTGGATTTGATAATTGTTTTTTTGATAATAGAAATTATTAGTAAAAAAAAGTTCAAATCCATAAAATAAATTATGGTAAGATAAAATAAAAAATCAAGTAAATTCACATTTCGCTTTTTACCGTTTAAGAAAAAACAAAATAAAATACACATTCACCCCACCACGTTTGTTCCCAAAATATATAAACTTTTGTCAAAGGTATCTTACCGTTAATCCATCAAAAGCACAAACTCCAATAACCCCATCATCACCTTCTTCTTCCCCATCCTTATTTTCAAATACACATTTCTCCAACGGCTACCTGCAACTAAACTCCAACCTTTTTATACAATCAAAACCCCCAACTCCTTCTTCTTCAATTCAATCAAAACCAATGGATTCACCACCACCATACACCACCACCACCGTCCACCGATCTGACCCTCGAAGCCGAACTAAATCGGCGTCTCGTCTGGCTCGAACCAGCAGCCACGAGCCTCCGCCAACTCTGTCTCTTGATCTGGTCTCATACTCACCCAAGAACGCCCAATCACCCAAACCCCAGAACCCCATCTCGCTCCATGATCTCCTACTCCTTTCCCCCTCCCCTGTTAAGAGATCGAAAACCCGAGGCGATAGCAAGAACCGCTTTGCGTATGTGGGTTCGCCGAGAAATGGTAGGAGATCGAGGAGGCGAGTGGAGCAAGAGATTCGGGAGGATAAAGATTGTGTTCTTGGTGATGATTTGGGTGCTGTTAGCAATAAGGTAAAGAAAAGAAGACATAGTGGGAGATCCAAGAAGGAGAAATCGAATTCTTGCCATTCGGTTCCATCCCCAAGTAAGAACACATCAAAAAGATAAATTTCTGATTTGGGGTTTCATTTCTGTTTCGGATTAGTATAATCTTGATGGTGTTTTGATTTTCAGAAGGAAATGGTGATGATTGTGGGTATGATTTCGACCGAATTGGATTAGTTCTTCATGATCTGATAATGTGGAATGATGTAGCAAAATCAACACTTTGGTTCGGTTTTGGTTCTCTTTGTTTCATATCATCATGTTTTACAACTGGTGTTAACTTTAGGTAAGTTGATTCTCTTTCACTATATTGTTTTTTACCAACTTTCAGTCGCCTCTGTGCATGAATGTTATCGGTTTGATCTTCGTTTTCAGCCTGCTTTCTTTGATCTCTCAACTGGGTCTTCTGTGTTTGGGTGTTTCGTTCTTCTCAAATATGATTGCTCAAAGGTCAGATAGATTGTCTGTTGAAATCTTGTAATGTTAATCCCTAAATTAGGGTTTTTTGTTTAAGTTGTTGGAGTTGTAAACTTGCAGAAATGGAGTTCAAAGCAAGAGAGAACTTAAGCTTAAAGAAGGTGACATATTGAGAGCTGCTAGAGTTGTACTTCCCGCAGTAAATCTTGCAATTTCAAAAGCTGGAGAGTTGTTCTCAGGGGAGCCATCTATGACCCTTAAAGTAAATTCAAATCCCTATTGATTTATTTCACCTTTATTTACACTTTGCATTGTTATAACTTATAATTACATGATGTATGTTCTCAGATGGCACCATTGTTACTTCTTGGATATGAATATGGTCATATTGTAACATTCAAGAGGCTTTGTGCACTTGGTAAGATAAACTTACACATGGGTTTTCGTCTTTCAACCCGATAGACACCTGGTTTATCAATAGTGAAACTTGAAAGCTTACTGTTTGTGATTTTGTGTTTGCATCTTTTAGGGTTCTTTATCAGCTTCATGGGCCCAAAACTGTACTCGTTGTACTCGAGCCAAATATGCCAGAAAGGTGAGATGAAATGAAATAAGTTTTGTGAATCTAGATGCTATTTAATACACAAAACACTCAAAGTTTATGTGACTTAGGTGAAACTGTGAAAGTGTGGATACTGGAAGCATGGGGAGGTTGTTCTCACAAGAAAATAGTTGCAGCATCAGCATTCACAGCCTTTTGGAATCTGACTTCCATTAAAACCCGCATATTTGCAGGTAGTTTTTCTTAATAACTTGGTTATAATAGATGACTGATCTACAAGTTGGATACTTATGGCACCAATGGGGTCTGGTTTATGTGCAGCATTCATATGTTTGGTGATCTTTCGATGCCAAAGACAACAGTTGACATTGAGAGTGGAAGGAGAAGAGGAAGAAAGTCAACAGCAGGCGATGACGTTGACTTTGGTTGAAAGTGTGAAAGTAGACTAGAATGTTTAGTGACTATTTATTGTATCCTATGTAAAATGCAATATAGCTTATATGAATCGTTTTATCTTATAAATCATAACAAAGCAGTTCTCATTGCAACCAAACATATCTTGTTGCAGAAATCACACTTGTGATTGGGATGGAAATGTTTACTACAAATCGTCTGTTTTAAGTTTTGCTTTGGGTTTTCAAGTCGCATAATTTAGACTAATTTAGCAACAAATATGGCATCCCTGATTGACCTGATCTAATACATAAAAAGATGAGATAAATGATTTCATATATAAAACATTGTTTTTGAAAAATAATTGCAGCTAAGCCACAACTCATGAGTTTCAACCACAGCATATATATAACTAAAAAAAATTGCAAGAAATTTCTACCATAGCACAAGGGTGCCATCAGTCCATCACAAAGTACAATTCTCTGTCTCTATGATCAGTTTTGAACCTAAAAATTGGCTTAAAATAACAGTGTTTAGTCAAAAGGACCATTAGTTGATGGTCATTACATCTTCAAAATATCAAATCCAGTTCCATTTCACTACATAATTCCACCCATCTGCTTATTCTTCTTTGGAAACTTATCTGAGAAATTGTTGCAGGATAATTGAAAAATGATAGTCTCATGAACCTATAACAAGTCAAGAGGCAGATTATAAGATATATTTAGCAGAATAGGATCATGAAATCAGAACCACCATAAAGAAAGTTGAAGTGTTGAACAACAGTCTTTGAAGCAAACATTAATCCATCAATCTTGAAAAAGATAAAAAAAACCATATCAATTAAGAACTTAAAATCTGCAAAACAAGACAATAAGAACAAAATATATATATTAAAACAAAAAATGTTGATGAATAAGTTACGCCATCCAAAAAACAAAGGCTGACTATGTTTGACTTTCAAAGTCAAGAGTATCAACCTTTCAACCTCAAACTAATAGCGCTCTTAAATTTGAGAACTGATCAAACATTACGAACATTACAAGAAATAACTGAACTTGAACAATGTTGTTACTAACTTTGATATGAGCTCCAGGTCAAATTTAGATATGTAAAGGAAAAGTTCCCTAAACATGTTCTACATATACTAAAAATAATGCTAGACATCTAAAATAGCCTAGCAAACTCGGGATGAACTATGAGAAAAACAAAACAGAATAGGAACTCTTTCAACTCAATGTCAGCAATGCATTCCTTCATGGAGACAAATAAAAAAAACGTTATACGAACTAGCTCAAGGATTGACTACCCAATATCATATTGCCTGTTTGCAAGCTTCAAAATGTCTCTTAAGGATTAAAA
Source organism: Flaveria bidentis (assembly GCA_018326385.1). Taxonomy (NCBI): domain Eukaryota; kingdom Viridiplantae; phylum Streptophyta; class Magnoliopsida; order Asterales; family Asteraceae; genus Flaveria; species Flaveria bidentis. Next base: position 13,948 of record BJCM01209946.1, on the reverse strand, counting down.
TAAGCTTCTTGTTGATGCCCCAATGGAACACTACACATTTTGAAGCTTTGCATCAACATGAGTATACAATCTCCAAAAATGACTACACTTTCATCAATGTCTATCAGTATATGTAGACGATATAGTGGTGACAGGAAATAATGTTGTCAAATTGAACAAACTTAAAACTTATTTTGATGCTCGATTCAAAACCAAGGACATAATGGCTCCAATCACTTCTTGGTAATTGAGATTCTTGGTATCATCAAGACACAAATAAAATTTACACCTCTCAGAGTACACTAGAGCATGACAAAGCTTAATCAAAACGGAACACTAGTCACCTATCCTAAATTGTAGATAAGGTCAGCTGATAAGTTTAACCACTCTACTCACTCAAGGCTTGATCTTAGTTTTGTCATCCAATACTTGACCCAATTTATGCAAGATTCAAGAAAGCCACACATGGATAAATCTTTGTACACTACTACACTCTCAAACATGTGAAGAATAAAGCCACACACCAATGCAGCTTTGCCCACAAGCAAATATGTTGAGTAATACCCAACAAAAGTTTTGTTTTCTAATAAAAATCAGATTATCCCTTCAAAGAACTACTTCTTAAAATTCTAGTGGTACTCACATATAAACAAGTTGCAATTTGCACAACAACTTATACAACTCAGCACCTCAACACCACCATTACTGCAATTCCATCACAATATCCCTTTAATTAAGACCTAAGAGTTAGTTTGCTACCTATATAAACAGAGGTTATTCATGTAATCAATCAATGCCACTTCACAAAACACTTATCATCAATCATCACATGTTTTTCATCCTCCAAATTCCACATTATCAGAAAATGTAAATACAAAACTGAAAAAGATTCAATCTTACTTTATGACTTACCTTCAGGGAGCCAGCAGTAACTAAAGCGAGTGAAAACCAATGTTGAAGACATCAAAGCGGAGGCATTAACTGTATGAAACGGTTGCACCGTTTGCAAACAAGAGCTTAATTCAACTGGAGACCTTCAAAATCAGCCATCAGTTGATGAAAACTCATGTTATGTAGATTTGTGTGCTTTTGTGGGGTTTACATTACCTGAAGATGCGATGAGAATGAGGTTTTGGGGCTGAAAATCGAATAGAAGAGGTTTTGGCGGCTGAGGAGACTCTAGCGGCGGCGATACGGACGGAATTTGATAGCCTAACGGCGGCGCAACCACCGACCATTTTGATACTTTGCTAGATTTTTTAATTTGGATCGGGGAGAAAGGAGTGTAAAACATTTTGTGTAGAAATTGCAAATAAGTGTCGAACTAAGTCGAAGGTTACATGCTCGAAGATTGAAATGATTGAAATGGTGATTTGGAAAGCTACTCGTAGTTAGTTTTAAGCGGTTGAGTTGATGTACTAAGATTTTGTTAAATTAAAAAGATTTTGAATTCAATTTCACGTGTAACTAAAAAAAGAAAGTTTAAAGTTGGGTTAAGAGTTTTTCTTAATTAAGATGAGTTTCCTTTTTAAATTGGTTTTGGTTTGGGACTGATGGTGATGAATTGATAAACGAGCTTTTTTTAGGACGTGCTAGCATAGAACCATAAGGTTTCGTACCAGAGTTATAAATAAAGCTTTGATTAACAAACTAAAAATTGTGAGTATGCCCCTTTTATAAATAAAACAAAGTGAATTCAAAATTGGAGACATGGCTTATGGATTCAAGTTTAAATGGTTGAGTTGACGTACCAAGATTTTGAGTTAACATTAAATTTTAAGTAAAAAATCGAAAACTCAAATTGGAGACGTGGCTGGATTACGGGGACATGTGCACCCCCCCTCTCAATACATTGTATCCGCCTACATCATCCCTAGATTTGAATACATAGACCTCCAATAGGCATGTGTTCACATTTACATGCAGACAATGTTTTCGATATAAAATTGTAACCCTTTACGGGTCCTTACACTTCGAAAATTGTTCAAGCTCACTAAACACGATAGCACCTCATGGTTTTCGATATAAAGTTGTAACCCCTTACGGGCTCTTACACCTCATGTTTTATTGAAAACAATGGACACAACAAAGTCACTTTTTACGTAATTAGTAATTGCTACATTTAAGCCATGATTGGTTTGTAAATAAAAATTAAATATTTATCCGTCTCATTTATAAGTTTTTAAATTTTATATATAACTTATGACTGTATTTTATGATTATATTCTTATAAAAATAAATATCCTGGCCTTTGAGTTCATAACTTTTAAAGATCTATATGATCATATTCATAAGCAAAATCTGTTATGAGCCAATTACAATAGCTACTTGAATTTCAACCAGCGTCGGTTTCTAAGCAATTAACTTAATACAATATACTTTTAAATTCCATATAATCATATTCACTAGCAAGTAGCAACAATCTTAATTATACATCGTTCATTTTATGAACTTCATTTTTATTTCTTCACTAACAAGTTATACATCGTTCATATAATCATATTCACTAGCAAGTTAAAGGGACCAAAATATGATCTCCAATCTTCCACAACCTAACATTTTAGCTTTCTTTCTTGTGAGTTTGGTTGTAGTCTACTAGCTCTACTATAATCATCAACAAATTTTGTCAAATTAAATGATACCCTTGAACTAGTTTCCATCCCAAACACCCTTTGATTCATCTTAACAAGTCTTTGCTCCATCTCTACATTCTCCATCACCCTTTCTAAGCTTCTATGCACATATTCTTCTTCAAAATCAAACAACCTAATCCCGATCCGCCAAATCTTCACAATGTAGTCACAATTCACAAACTGATCACCAGCAATCGGGTAGCACAATAACTTCACCTTGCTTTGTATAGCCTCAACTGTGGAGTTCCACCCGCAGTGTGTCAGATAACACCCAATGGCTTTATGTCGTAGCACTTCACTTTGTGGTGCCCATGACACCACTCTCCCTCTATCCAACACTTTATCTGCATACCCTTTTGGGAGTCCATCGCACCATTTTGCACCTAGGACCCAAATAAATGAACGTTTGGATGATACCAAAGCTAAAGCGAGGTTTCTCACTTCGGCTTTACCTATTGGGCCAACCCAAGTGCCAAATGAGATGTACACAACGGACCTTTCGGTTTGTTGATCTAGCCAATCCAAACAACTCATATCTTCTGATGAAAAATGAAGGTTTTCGTGTTTGGTATGTTGCATTAATGGTCCGATTGGAGTTATGTTTGGGTGTTGTTTAGATTGATATTCTTGTAGGTTGGTGTCAATGTGGTGTTCCTTAGGGAAGCTGTTTACAAGGATTTGTGATAGGGTTTGTGTTCGCGCTAACGTTCTTGTCCAAAACCGAAATCTTGATCTTCTTGAAGCTAGATTTCCGATAAGCCATGGTAAATCATGTGTGCTTAAAGGAGGTTGATCATATCCCAAGTTTATCGGGCCTTCGGTTTGTGGGATACCTACATGTTTTGGAACATGTTTTCTCAAAATATATAATCATCCATGCTAGTTTCACATCATATATATGCTTATAACTTGTATGAACACATGTAGAAGAGATTAGTAGTTCATAAAATATCAAGTTATTATAAAGCATTTACTTAACATAATAGTAATCAAGTGATCTACAAAAATAGTTTAAAGTTCTTTTGTTCTTCAAAGCCACTTGACTTTCATTAATGTTCTAAACTTTTAAAAAAAATATTAATGTTAATTCAGAAAAAGACTAAGTGATCAAATGAAGTATATACAAATCCAAAGTTAATATTTAGTGATTACTGATTATCAACTTGAAGCAAGATATAATAGTGAAGAAAACAATTCACTAGATGATAGCTAAATAGAATAACTCTCAACGTAAGTTAAATTAAAGAAAGTGTAATCACTAAAAAAGTAAACAGTAACTCAAATTCATACATATTTCATTCATGTCACTTAATTAAAATAAATTAACTACTATAAAAATTTTATATAAGATATAGATCACGTAATACAAGTTAAGTGACTTTAAATGAATAAAAACTATAGTTAACCTAATGAAGAGAAATTTGTTACTAATGTATGAAGTTTTATCTTTACAGTTTACCAACTTTCAAGAAATTTGTTACTAACGTGTGAAGTGTTATATTTACTCTTTACCAGTTTCCGAGATGATGCCTAAAGAGAGCAAATCCGGGATAGCAGCAATAAGCTGGTAAGCAACAAACATAACGGGCCAATATCCGACCACAGGAACACCACAATCATCACCAACTTTCAATGCCCACGATGCCAATAAGTCCACAATCATGAACACAACTCCATCACCACCCTTAAGTTCACGAACCAAGCGGTCCAAATGCAAAGGCATGTTGTTCTCCATTGCAAACTCAATGGCAAAGAAATCACGCGGTGCATCTTCATCCAAACCATCAGGGATGGACTCGCAAGTGACACGAGCCTTTTGAGCAATTTTGTGGTGGATGAACTCAGGTGTCACCACCACCGGAGAAAGGCCAAGGCCGGTCAACGCGGATGCTAGGTTAAGCATGGGCGTGACGTGGCCTTGGGCCGGATACGGGACCATAACGACTTTAGGGTTCATCATGTAATGGTGTGTGGTTGCATATTGATTTGCATATGTGTTGAATGTATATATCATGAGGAATAACACACGTGCATATATGTCATGTGTGAACTTGATTGTCTCTAAGTTCCAACTTTGTATGTACAAAGCCAAACATGTGCCAAAAAGATTATTATTTTATTTGAGTTTGTAACATTATTTTTTATTAAACCTTATAGAATATAGACTTCATGAGTGCCAACTATCCCACATAGAAAGTCAATGTAGGGGTACCAACCTGCTCAAAAAGATAATTAAGTTTATTCTAATTGTTAATCAATTTCATCTAAAGTGATCAATTAAACTAGTAAGTTGGTGCACCTTGTAAGCCGTAAAAGCATCCACGGGACCAGAGGGTGTTCACATTTCAATTTTTTAGAGGTATCTAAAATCATTTATATTTTATATGTTGACTATTTGACTTCTCTGGTAAAATCTGATTTCACATCTGTTACAAAGTACTGAACAAACGACCATTTGAACTTTCACTTTGTTTGAGACTTTTGCCGAATATTTGTTTGCAAGTTATGTCAAATCTTATAAGTCTCTTTCTTTTAAATTCATCTCAAACAACATTTGGGCGTGTGATTAGATTGCGTTGGTATAGTTAGATGAGGACCCTAATAATTGAAACACTACCATGTGAAATAGAATAGTTTTATATAAGAGCATTCACAACATGTTCCCTAAATTTATATGAGTGTATTCTTTATATTATATGATATGGTTATAAGTTATTATGAGTGAATAATATGAAAAATTTACTGTTCAATCTGTATTTTTAGGAAAAACTTTTCAAAACTCTATAATATTTTTAATATATTTTAATTGATTGTGAGTGGATAAGAAAGAAAAAGTAATTATAAAGTTGAAAAGGAAAAATAAAAATTAATGAATAAATTAATGTAATTATTATATGAATAAAGATAATGAATAAATTGTGAAAGTTTTAAATGATATAAAATATAAAGATAATATAAAGATTGGTTGAACCGATTCATATAAAGTATTATCAGCTTTTGATCGTCATGACTAAGAGCTTTGTTACTTTGTTTTCGTTAATTTAGTAAAATTTTCTAAGCTAATCAACGTGCATACCCTTTAGACTTGTTACCCTAATTCGTCTGTTATATAACATAAATAACATATTTCAATAAATACAACAAAAACGATATAAGATCATCATGTAAAACCATCAAATGATAAGTTCAATGATATCTTTGATATCAACAACACATGTACTCAGATGAACAAACACAAAACCAACAGTACAAGATTGATATTGAGAAATTGGTAAATCTTCACTTTGTTCATAGATGCCAACTCACAACTAAAGTACATGAATAGCAATAGAATCTTTGATACATTTGCAATGCCAAAATCACATTCATCACTCAAATATTCACCTAAACTACATAGTTGCTCGACCGCAACTGTAACAATAACAATCAAATCATCGACATCAATCCTTCCGTCATAGTTTGGACTTAGCTTAATTAAGCTAAACAAGCTTAAACTATGATTTGTATTGATAAATAAAATGTTCACATAGTATTAGTTAGAACTTACCATGGAATAGAATCAAAAGATTCGAGGGGAAACATAAATCACATTTATTACTTTAACCCATAAGATCTCAGGTTCTGTTTTATATCTCCAAATATACTTCCCCAAAAGAGCAATGTTGGCAGCCTTTATACTCCCAACTACATACCTCCGACATACGTGCTTAGGCGCAATACATGTCTACCAAGCCACCCAAACAATTTTCTTGTGTTGATATGATCCGTGCCATAGAAAATTCATCCTTATGCTTTTCGGTTTATGTCTAATTTTAGAAGGGGTTTTATACAACGAAAGATAATACAATAACAATCAAAACATCGACATTAATCCTTATGCTACATTTAAGTCATGATTGGTTGCAAATAAAAATTAAATGTTCACATGTCTCACTTCTTAGTGATAGCTAAATTTAAGCCATGATTGGTTTGCAAATAAAAATTAGATGTTTACCTATCTACTTCTAACTTCTTAAATTTTATTTGAATTTATGATTGTATTCTTAAATGCATATATTCTAGCCATTGAGTTCATTATCTATATATATGATCATATTAATAAGCAAAATCTATTATGAGCCAAATTGGCTACTTGAATTTGAAACAATGTCGGTTTTTGAAAATTCTAACTTAGTATGTGTGTACTTTAAATTCTATATAATCATATTCACTAGCAACAATCTCAAATATACATCATTCATTTTATGAATTTCATTTTTATTATTTCATTTATACTTAAAAAGAACCAAAATATGATTTCCAAGCTTCCATAACATAACATTTTAGCTTTCTTTCTTATGAGTTTGGTTGTAGTCTACTAGCTCTACTATAATCATCAACAAATTTTGTCAAATTTGAGGATACCCTTAAACTGGTTTCCATCCCAAACACCCTTTGGTTGATCTTAACAAGTCTTTGCTCCATCTTTACATCCTCCATCACTCTCTCTATGCTTCTATGCACATCTTTTTCTTCAAAGTCAAACAACCTAATCCCAATCCGCCAAATCTTCACAATGTAGTCACAATTCACAAACTGATCACCAGCAATCGGGTAGCACAATAACTTCACCTTGCTTTGTATAGCCTCAACGGTGGAGTTCCACCCGCAATGTGTCAGATAACACCCAACGGCTTTATGTCGTAGCACTTCACTTTGTGGTGCCCATGACACCACTCTCCCTTGATCCAACACTCTCTCTGCATACCCTTTTGGGAGCCCATCACGCCATTTTGCACCTAGGACCCAAATAAATGAGTGTTTGGATGATTCCAAGGCTATAGCGAGTTTTCTCACTTCAGTTTTACCTATCGGGCTAACCCAGGTGCCAAATGAGATGTACACAACGGACCTTTTGGTTTGTTGGCCTAGCCACTCCAAACAACTCATATCTTCTAATGAAAAATGAAGGTTTTCGTGTCTGGTATGTTGCATTAATGGTCCAATTGGAGTTATATGTGGATGTTGTTTAGATTGATATCTTTGTAGGTTGGTATCATTGTTGTGTTCCTCAGGGAAGCTGTTTACAAGGATTTGTGAAAGGGTTTGTGTTCGCGCCAATGTTCTTGTCCAAAACCAAAATCTTGATCTTCTTGAAGCTAGATTTCCGATGAGCCATGGTAAATCTTGTGTGCTTAAAGGAGGTAGATCACATCCCAAGTTTATCACGCATTCGGTTAGTGGAATACCTACATTTTTTTTGTCAAATCTATAATCATCTATGCTAGTTTCGGATTATATATATGCTTATAACTCGTATGAACACATGTAAAATAGATATGTAGTTCATAAAATAGCAAGTTAACATAAACCTTATATTCAAGTTTTCATAATTCTCGATTTAAGTTGAATTTAAAGAAAATCTAATCACTAGATAGAAAGTCTGATTCACATATATTTCGTTTATGTCACTTAATTTTAACCCACTTTAGTATCTATAACGAAAATTTCACAAGACTTGAATACCTAATGAAATTGAGTGAGGTTAGAGAATAAAAAAAGAACTATAAGTGAATTTAACGACACACGTGTTAAATTTGTTACTATTATGTGAAGTTTGTTTGTATGTTTGAATAATTTACCTGTTTCCGAAATAATGCCTAGAGAAAGCAAATCCGGGATGGCAGTAATAAGTTGGTAAGCTACAAACATAACCGGCCAAAATCCTACCACCGAAACGCCACAATCGTCACCAACTTTCAACGCCCATGACGCCAACAAGTCCACAATCATGAACACAACTCCATCACCATCATCACCACCACTCTTGAGTTCCCGAACCAATCAGTCCAAATGCACATGCATGTTGTTCTCCATTGCAAACTCAATCGCAAAGAAATCCCGCGGCCCATCTTCATCCAGACCGTCAGGGATGGACATGCAAGTGACATGAGCTTTTTTGAGCAATTGTGTGGTGGATGAACTCTGGTATTACCACCACGGGTGAAAGGCCGAGGAGGGATAAAGCGGAGGCCAAGTTAAGCATCGGTGTGACGTGGCCTTGTGCTGGATACGGGACCATAACGACTTTAGGGCTCATCATGTAATAGTGTATGGTTATTAATTTGCATGCTAATTTCCAACCTTGGATGTACAAAACAAATACTGGCAAAAAGATTATTAATTTATATTTTTATTTAACCACATGGAACCTAGCCTCCATGCGTGCCAAATATACCAATTAGAAAGTCAATGTAGGTGTACTAGCCAACGTGCTTAAAAACCTAAAGCCTTATTAATTAAGCTTAATGAATTTGATTAAGCTAGAGTTGGTGCACCTAAGGAGTAAAGTATTCAGATTCGTTCACCATTAGATTTTTTTTAGAACAGCTCACGCATCCTCTTATCTTAATTCCTACATCTAAATATACACTTTTGTCTATAATAAGATTTAAACTCTTAATCACTTGAGAATGACTATGGTGCTGATATGATGTCTCTTTCAAGTGCAAGGGTATTTATGGTTGTCATATGGTGTAAATTTAAAGTACGTCCAGTAGTTTATCGTTCAAAAGATCTTGAAGATGAATGAATGTCTTTACTACACACATTGATACTGCTAAACTTAAACCCTTTGGTAAATCTTAATATAAAGAGGGTTCATCACTTCATTGATCTCCAAAGCACATGTACTTGTATGACGAAGTAAAAGTTAAAACCATCAGTAAACCATTGATATCGAGAAATGGGTAAATCTTCACTTTGTTCACAGATGCCAACTGACAACTAAAGTACATGAATAGCGATAGAATCTTTGATACATTTGAAATGCCAAAAGCACATTCATCACTCAAATATTCACCTAAACTACATGCTTGCTCAACCGCAACTGTAACAGTAACAATCAAAACATCGACATCAATCTTTCTGTAACAGTTTGGGCTCAACTTAATTGTAGTGTTCCCGATATGCTCTAATACCCGTATTATGTTTAAGCTAAACATGCTTAAACTATGATTTGTATTGATAAAGAAAATGTTCACATAGTATTAGTTAAAACTTACCAAGGATGAAACTTGTGTTCTATCTAAGTAGAACAGCAGCCTACTTTCTTCAATGCTGACACATCGTCCTTGTTGCCAACGTTAATCGTCTGTCCCTTTGGCAAAGCAGCTGAATCATCTCCAACATCCAGAGCTTTTCTGCTAACAACTTGATGGATTTGAGTAAGAACTTCTGTAAACGCGTTTTCAACATTTGATGATTCAAGCGCAGATGTTTCCATGAAATACATGCTTTCTTTTTCAGCAAAAGTTTTGGCATCTTCAGAGGTTACAGCCCGTAGGTGGCGTAAATCAGATTTGTTTCCCACAAGCATGATGACAATATTGGAGTCGGTATGGTCACGAAGCTCCTTTAACCACCTTTCCACATTCTCAAACGTGACATGGCGTGTCACATCATAGACAAGTAATGCACCAACTGCACCTCGGTAGTATGCACTTGTAATTGCACGGTATCTTTAACAAGAAAACAATGAATCAATTATAAAAATGTTGTATTTATAGAAAATTTAAGCAGATGCATACATTATGAGAGTTAACATTTCATGATTGTGCACATACAAAAGACTAACAATTTAAAATAATTGAAGAATTCAGATGAACTTGCATACATGAATATGCAGATCTACTATACTCACCATTCATCAAATCAACACATCCAAAGTTTTATTTTCATATATAATACACAAGTCTATTTTCTGATCTCTTGTCAATAACCAAGAAATAGTAAATCTGATGGCAACTCTTATTGAAGCTGCAGATTTGCTTAAGCCTGTAAACGAACCAAACATTAAAATGAACCATTTGACGAGAATTTCGTTTATTTACTAAAAATATGAACATTACAAAACTTATTTGTTCATTTAATTCAACGAACAAACACAAACAAGATCTCTTTGTTTTAACTGCCCGTGTTCACTCGTTTGTTTGGTTAAAGTTAAACAAGCAAACACAAACGCACGCCTACTTGTACGGATTATGAAATTCAGCAACTCACTAGCTTTAACAGCAACGAAAATGCTAAATTGAAGGTCATCAGGAGTTATAATCTACAAACAAACATCAACAACGCAATGTAGCACATTCCAGATCTAGCACTATAACAACAATCATCTAAAATCACAATTAAAGCACAGATCACAAATCAAATCAACACGATCTAACTCAAACCCTAATATCCTACATTAAACCCTTCAGTACCATAACTATAAGCCCACATTAACCATAAAATCATTCGATTTAAACTGGAGATCACAGAGATCTGAGTTCGTACCGTTCCTGACCAGCGGTATCCCAAATCTGAGCCTTGACAACTTTATCATCGATTCGAATGCTACGAGTGGCGAATTCGACGCCGATGGTTGATTTCGACTCGAGACTGAACTCGTTTCTAGTGAATCTCGATAACAGATTCGATTTTCCAACACCGGAATCACCGATGAGAACTAGTTTGAACAAATAATCGTAATCATCGTCTGCTTTGTAAGAACCCATTTGCTATGCGATTGAAGATGATAATTTGGGGGTTTTAGCAGCAATGTGGGTTTGATTGTGCAGATCTGTATGATGAATATGGGGAATTGAATATTATTATACAGATCTAAATCAATGGTGCGTGGGGTGTGATAATCAGTGTGTTTTCTGTGTGTAGAGAGAGAATGCTTGAGAATTCAAAGGGCTTTGGCCGCGGTACAAACAAAGGCTCTTTATAAGAATAAGATATAAGAATAAATTTATAAGAATAAATTATAAGAATAAATTACGATAATCTATTAACACAAGTAGCGGCAAACGTTAATATAGAAAGAGTTAGAGCATTCAAAATACATTTTTTATTTTTATTCACATAGTTATATTATAAATTAATATTTTTTTATTTTTTTTAATTTATCATTACTTTTTATCTTTACTTCACTCACAACCACTTAAAATATATTACAAATATTATAAGATTTTGAACAGTAATTCCTAAAAATACAAATTAAACAGTAAATTTCTCATATCATTCACTCACAACTACTTATAACCATACCATATAATATAGGGACTACACTTATTGAAGTAAATATTTGAAAAGAATTTACTAATCGATGAAAGATAATCACTTTCGGGTTTTCAATTCTGTAAAATCACCAATCGATATGCTAAACTAGGGTTTGCTACAAAATAAATTCAAGCTTTTAACTTTTGATTAAAGTGATAAAAATGAAACAAGTTTTAATATTCGTTCGTTCACAAGAGCATCAATTTACCAATATCACTTTTTCTACTAATCTTAATGAGTTCACGATACAAGAAAAACAAAAACTGATAAAAAACAAACAACTTTATTTATTGAGCAAGCCTTTTAAATCAATTAAAACGTAATTTCATTCACAACTCAATGTTCATAAGAAAACATAATGAAAACATACTAATAATTTCTCTAACCAAGAATGATTCACACGCGAGTGATTACAAAGCAAACCAACACACATCAACATGATTGGATCTTCAATATTTAATTTGGATTATGAATAATGATGAATGGTATGGAATTGGAAGGCTTGAAAACACCCAAAACCAGCTTGGAATCTTAACATTCGTGTAGGGGAAGTTGTGTTCGAATTAGGATTAGAATTTTTAAAATTAACTAAAAAATCCCTAAAATCCAGAGTTTGTTCAGCTATCAACATATGATTCTAATCAAAGTCGCCAAATCAGACGACCATCATACACCCATCGGCGTATGATATGTCGGGCATCCTTCAAACTTTATTTTTGATGACTTTTGATGTTTACATTATTGGTCCTTGAACTTTCATGTTTTACTTCTTTTGTCTTAAATTAAGTTCATTTAAACTTCATATACCTATGAATCAAATCATAAACAAAGTCAATTTGTTCCATAATTTTCACGATGTAAAATCAAACATATAGATTAATTAAACATTAAATAATCGACAGTGATCAATACAAAATAGTTTTTTAAAAAAAGAAAAAGGGCGAAACTTCTACATAAATGGAGGAAAATCATTACAGAAGTAGTGCAAAAGTTAGGTACACTGTATAATTATGGTGTAAGTGTTCACTATATTAGGGTTAATGGATTATTGTAATAAATAATTGTCACACCCCAATCGACGGCGGGATCATCGGGGCGGATAATTGCTCATAGCACCTGGAACTAATTAAGTTGAAATAATATTAAATGTTATTATTCATTAAACATTACAAGACAAATAAGTAATTACAAAACAATCAAGATACAACCAATAATATAAGTCTTTCAATTAAACTAAGTCCAAGTCCTGTATGAGCACAAGAAGATCTTCAAGTAGTAAACCTGAAACATGTTAAAAATAAAAAGTCAACTATAAAGTTGGTAAAGTTAACATGTTTCACCCCAAAATGTATGAAATAAAGTAAAAATGGGCATGGAGAACTCACATGAAAAACTCACTAGATATATACAAGATGATATTAAGAATTTAAACGAGGCTCTAACGATTTCTTTCACAAGTTACCTAAATGTATTGATTCCAAGATTAAGTTTAATAATAAGATTAACAATTAGATGTGATCTAGGGTTTCAATTGAAATTTAGGGTTTTAAATAATTAAATAAAATAATGAATCGTTTACGTTTTGGTTTTATAAAGATAATATAAATCAATTATGTCCAAGAATGATTAAAAAGGTCTCAACAATTTAAGTTATTGATTTAATAGAAATTAAGTATAATATGTGAAAAGAAATAATTAATTTAATAATTAATTATTTGATGAAGAGAATTTATTAAATACTTTTTAAATGACTTTAAAATTATTTAAAATCATTTTATAAAGTTTTGAACTTTTAAATGATTTATTATAAAGGTCTTCTAATATAAAACTTTAAAATTAAGAATAAAATATAATATAAAATTATATTATTTTATAAGTTTCTATAATTTAATTAAAAGTTTAAGGACCGATTTATTAACTATAACATGGTTAAATAAATAAATGAATAATCAATTATTTATATAATTATTTAAATAACTAGTTGAATAACTTAGTTATTTAACATGTAAATTTATAATATTTTGAAATAACCTAAATTTAAACCATAATAGTTTTGTAGTATTTAAATTACATAAAAGAGTTAATAATGTTTTATATTCTTTGTTATTTTTTATAAAAGAAATGATTAAATTTAAGATCGTAAGTTTTTTTTAAACCTTAATAATTAATTTAATAATTTTTGAAACATTTTTATTAACCAAATAATTTTTATTTAGATTTAATATCATATTAATATTGTTTCTGAAATT
>BJCM01209945.1:0-21936 GCA_018326385.1 Flaveria bidentis | reverse complement strand
TTTATAAGATTGGCTAAGTGTATTTGGTTCCCATGATGAACAAGTCATACGTCATCAGGAGCCGGTAATACATCGGCTTTAGCACCAAATAGGCTTGTCAGGCTCAAAGATCTAAGACGTCGTCAGGCTAGCAATAGTTAATGATTGTAAACAAAATATGTATATCATATAAGACTTACAATAACACAAATAACCATGACAAAAAGGTAAAGATGAATTGCATGTGCATTTACAAGTTTTAAGATGTTTACAAGTGTAAGTTTATAAGGTTAACATGTTTCACCCCAAAAGGTGTGAAATAAAGTAAAAAGGAAGGCATGGAGAACTCATATGGAAGACTCGCAAGTATAGTGATGGTTGTAGAGTACATAAGAAAGCTTGGATGTCAAGAGTCAAAGGTGATGTCCTAAATGATAAAAAAACAAACTTGAGATTGGAATTCATTACAAGAAGTTAGGACGTTTAGAGAATGCTAAAAAGCGAAAGTTAGATTGAAAAAGGATTATTGCATCAATTTTAGATTCTGGACAGAATGTTTGGTATGTGTTTGAACAGGTTATAAAAATAGAAAACGACTTCATAAAATTATAAAAATTTATACTTGAGTAGTTCAAAGTCTCGCGGACAACTTTCATTCAGAACAATTTTATGAAAAGATTTTTAAATAGGTCAAACAAGCAGCACAAGTCTCCCGGAGTCTGAGTTTACTCAAATTTAGTTTTTTATGATCAAGTTATAGTCGGTTGAAGTAAGATTATATTCTGCCAGAAATGTAATAAGGCACTTATGTGCACTTTTAAAATCGTTAAAGCATTAAACGGATTAGAACATTTTATTATGTCAATATATGGTATATTAGTCTTCATTTGAGTTATAAAAATATTCTAAGACTTTGGCATAGCCATCATTTAGAACAATAATCTTGTGGAATAACCGAATGCGACGGCATAGCCGTCCATATGCAAATAGGATTCTTTGTTTATGTTAGTGTGTTGTTAGCTTACTTTAGGAATGTTAATGATTGTTATAAGGTTAATGATTATTAAAATGTTAATGATCAAATGATAATGATTAAAATAAAAAAAGATTTGGTAGAAGAAAGAACAATAGTAAGAACATAAAGTCATGAGAACAATCGGATGTTAGGATGATTGAAATATATAATAGAAAAACAATAAAAGATTACCTTAGTATTAAGAATTTTTAAAATTTTTTGTAAAATAAAATTCTTCAAATTGATCATAACCAATGGATGAAAGAAAAATATGAGAGTGAGATTTTTAGAGAATAAGCAAATGAAAAGTGAGGCCTAAGCCTTGTTTTTATATTTGAGGTTAGGATGTGGTTATAAATGGTGTTAATGGTGATTTGTAAGTCTTTTAAAAAGGGGTTATGATTGGAATTTGAAATAAATATAAAATTAAATAATTTAAATAAATAAAAGAATGCTTACAATTTAAACTTCAAATTTATTAAAACTTTAATTTTAATTTAACAACTTCTTTTCTATTAAATCTTTGTAGACTTTATAAATCTAATAAGAACTTTTAATTTGATTATTTATTTTAATTGAATATTTAAAATTTTATAAATATTAATAACATTTTATAGGCCTTACATATTTATAAAAATAATGATCTTGTATTTTAATCCTTTATTTTAGTTTTATAATTAAAACTCATAAATGACAAATAAATTTCATGAATTTATAAAATTTTATTCTGTAAATCATGAAACTACCATGAAATAATTTAATAAATGGAAGTTGAATAAATAGTATTATTATTGTTTTTGATGTATTAAAATAAATTAAATTTCTAACTAACGTATTTGATTTTTCCAAAAATTGACCCAAACGGATTTGAGTTTGGGTTTCTATTTTCCAAAATGGGCAGATGTTACAATACGTGTCATTCTTCTATGCCCTGTTGGCATTTATACATAACTAAGTTTTTATTTTGAAGAAAGTTAGTTTTGTTCATAGAACATTTTTATAAATTGGATACTTTTTTTCATGCACCATACTTAAAAAATAATTATATAATGTTTTTAGAATTTGTATTGAAAAAATATATTATATGTCATAAAAGTGTAATATGTAAATACTTATTACTAAGAAGATAACGTTGAATTTTTAGGACCTTTGTAACACATAAATTTCTAAACTAGTAACAACATATATAGATATGAGGTGATATGAGATGGTTTAAGTTTCAAGAAACCAAAACAGAAGAATTATAATGGGTTATATTATACAAACATCTATTTATGTTATTGACACACTCTATTGTTTCTATATCTATTCATGTATCTATATATATGTATATAAATATATAGAGAGAAAATATGCTCTTGGCACTTAGTTCTTGAAGTAACAAAACATATTACAAGTGGGAAAAAATATGAGAAATCACTTGTGTTACGAGTTTTACAAGTAGAATTATTTAGACAAGTATAAGATTAACTGAGGTCTATTGTTCTGTATAGCCATTCACCTTTTTAAATTGATGGTCAGGATGTATATAATCTAATGGACAAAAACTAACTTCTAAAAAACTTGTTTAGAATTTCCTAAAATTTTCAAAATAAATCGATCTTTAAAAACTTTTTAATATTTTATATATGGTTCTTGAGATTTTTATATTTAAAAATGATATTTTGGAAAACTAAAAGCATTCACGTCTCGTTCACAACCCCATCCTTATAATTACAAAAAAAATACATTATTTTATAAATTTACATATCTTTTATTTTAAAACATCTTATATCTCATTCCTCATATTTTTTTCTATTTTAAGTAAATAATAATTATTTATTTTTTAAAATACTATTCTCTCTCTTCCACTTAAATCCATTAATAAAAACTTTTAAAAAATAAGGTGAATGAATAATAAACTCTTACATTTAAACAAATGGAATTCCTTTCACTTAAAATTATGAGGATGAGGTATAGGGATAGTAATGGAATAAGTATTTTGTTTTTTTTTGTTAAATTATAGAGATTAGGGGTGTCATTCGGGTCATTTAATCAGGTTTCGGGTTGTTCGGGTCAGGTTTCTCGGGTTTTTACGTGTAGAAAATCAATCCAAAGACCAAACCAAATAAGCAACATTTAATCGGTTTTTGGGTTTTGATATTCGGGTTTATTCGGGTCGGGTTAATCGGTAATCGGGTTAGACTAAGCCATTAAGCTTTAAATTATCTGCTATCTCAAATGTTTGTGTAAAAAATATATATATGATCAAAAAACATGTATGAGATTTAACATGTGTTATTAATAGATAATTTTGTTTATTATCTTGATTGGAAAGTGTTTGCATATTTACATTCACTTTATTATGCATATTTAAATATTAAATGACATTATATATTAATTATCCTCAAAGTTTATATGATCATTCGAACCACAACAATATAATATAAAGTTTAGAAAATCAAGTTTTTAAATCTTGTAAATGGTAGCATAACACATACATATATATAAATCTTGAATTTTTTTTCAAACAAATATTCGGGTTAATCGGGTTGACCCGAATCTTACAAACTCAACCCAAAGACCAAATCATTTATAAAATTCGGGTTCGGGTTAGTGTAATAATCGGGTTGGGTTGCTTGGGTTAGTTTTTAATTGGGTTCGGGTTGATTTTGTTCGGGTTCGGATAAAAAACACACCCCTAATAAAGATTAGATGGAGAATGGATGTGAATGCTCTAATGTAAGATAAACAATTATACAATCTAAAATAATTATACTAGTGAAATATATCGAAGTATGGTTATTAATCTTTATCAATCATAAAATATAAAAGATTTCCTTAAAAGATTATCACAGCTATAACTAAAATCATGGATACATTATTAGAAACCAGCTCAAACCTATTCGGATTAGTAGAAACCGGCTATTGGCTTCAATCTGGTTCGATTTAGTTTTAACCGGTTTTTACGAATACATTCTCAAACTAATGAATCAGAACAATCGAAAACTGGTTTCAGTAGTTGTTGCAGATCGGGTCAAAGTCCGATTTTAAATCCCGAATCGGTTTGTATAATTATATGTGCACCTCAACCTAAAACGTCAAAAGAAAAAACAAAAAATAAGCTCAGCCATAAATTTTACATTATAATTCGGGGTTAGTTGCTTACGACTTGATGTTGCGAAAACATTTACCCAAATTTATACCCCTAGTCTAAAATACACATTCATAAAAGAAAATCAAAAACAAAGGTGAAAAAAAACAAAAGAAAACAATGAAATAATTAATTAAAATAAACCAATTTGGATTTTAATAATCTAGAATATTATTCATTCGCCGATAATAATCCATCCGATAATGATTCATACTATTAATTTAGCTGGTAGCATTCCTAACTTTCATTTTTAATATCAATGGCAATCTCTCAAGCAAAATTATCATAACTTCACGCTCGTTTTGTATTTATTTTAGGTTCGATTTAGCTCATATGTTTTTTCGACTTTGTTCATAATCCTTATTATGAATGAAATTGAGTGCAAATCAATTGTAAATTTTTAATAACTATGTTACTGGGATTGTTGTTGACAACAAAAGTAAAAAAAATGAGAGATTTACCGGCCAAATTAATAATATGAATTATTTCAACCAATGAATAATAGTTTGAATTATTACAATCTAATTTGCCATTAAATAAAAACAAACTGAAGATAAACTTAGCTTACAATTAGAATCATAGAAAACATTTAAAGGATCTTAAAATAAAATAAAGAAAATAAAAAAATGCAGATACCATAGCAACATACACAAAACTTTAAAAATAACTTATCTCAAAATGGTTATTAGATAACTCTAATATTAAACGGTTAAAAGGTTAAATACCAATGATACATTTTAAACAATTTTAAATTATTTAGAAGTTATCACCCATAAAAAGATAAGCCTTCATTAAGAGGCCTCTTAAATTTAATCTTTTTATCATTCAACTGACCATATAACTTATAAAAAATATTTATCCTAAAAATATTATCGTAAAAATATTAATTATCACAGTGAAATTTATAATTATACTTGGTAAAAAAAACAAGGGCACATTTATGTCAAAACCTAAAATCGACATCAAAGCTTGTGTTCGCAAACACACAAGGTAAAACAAGGGCACATTGAATCAGTATTAAACCCATTGTTCACTATAAGCAATCGAGCATGTAAGCAGGTCAAAAGAGAGTTAAGGTTTAAAATATAATGAGATGGTGTTTCAAAAAAGGAGAAATATAACATATACAGATAAGAGATTGTTAGAGTTCCAAAAGAGGATATATATAACGCAAATCTAGTGTTTGGGATATTAAGAGTAAGATTAATATGCACCAAGGTACAACTTTGGTCCGGATGTTTTTTTAGGCGAATCTTACTACTATAACAAAAGGGTAAATGGAGGTGCCACGTGTCAGCATCACAATCATTCTAACCAATTTTTTCTCGCCTCTCTCTCCTATTAAATAATTACATTAATTACTAATAAAATTATTTTAATACATTTTAATATATAATAAGTTAAGAAAAAATTTATTTATTAAGGTTATTTCTAAATAAATTGATATTTTTAATAAGTCAATTTTTTTAGAACAAAAAATAATCAAATCTAGGAGTTGTAATAAGAAATTTTTTTAAAAATAACATTTTTATACGGTTTGTTTTAAAATAAAATGTTTATTTTTTAAAGAAATTTAAAAAGTTAATATTACTGTTTTATTATTTATAGCCATTTCTGATACGTAATTTCAGTCATATCATATCTTAAAATATTATTTTATAATTAATAAAATAGTTATATCAATATTTTATTTATTCGACCCGTGTAATAGACGGGTTTACTAAAACTAGTTTATAATAAAATAATATTTTGATTTGTCACTTGTCATAATTTTAGATATTTTAAACTTATTTTTCATGTTTTTTACTCCTATTAAATATTTACATCAACTTACCAATTATATTATTTAATTTTTTAGGTTAAAATAGTTTTTTAATAAATTAAAAAAGATATCTTTTTATAAATGAAATACCTAAAGAAATAATTTTTTGTATAACATAAGTAATTTTTCTAAAATATCAAACTTTTATAAAAAGACAAAATATATTAAAAGTGGCTGTTTTTAGAAAATAAATTTTTATGAACCATTATAATTAAAACTCAGAGTTATAATAAGAATTTTTTATAAAATGACATTTTCTTAGAACGGTTTGATTTAAAACAAAATGTTTCAATTCTTTAATAAAAAAACTAAATTACCAAATTTTAAAGAAAATTATATCATTACTTATAGATAATTTTAATCATCACTTATCTCAAAATATGATTTTATAATTAATAATTTTTCGTTACTAACTATTTAATATTTTATTTATTTAACCCGTACGATGCACGAGATGCTAACCTAGTTTTATATAAAAGAAACCCCCTAACCAAAAAGATAGGAAGCAATATACAGACACAAGAAAATTAAAACATTACATTTATAAGAAACTAAATCTTAACCAATGTTTTCACTTAACGTGCTTCAGGTTTGATATATTTTCTATCCAAAATTACCCAAACGTGTTTATATATTCCATGATTTTTTCCATCTTTTCCGGTTTGATCCATGCTGTTGAAGCATAGTCATTGGACATGTAATAGTAACCCAAGTTTCCTTAAACCCATAATAAAAATCATCAAGTTTGGTGATTGTTTTTCAGTTCTTTTTTACCCCAACCATATAATACATCTCCTTAGTACTCGTATAATATTTTTATTTTCTTGTTTTCTCTTTTTAACATTTGAATTATGATATTTTATAATATTCCAAATATACGTTGTAATGTGTCTTTTTAATTTATATTACAAGGCAAGTTTCGTTCAAGACGTTACTAGTTGCCCATGATCATACACGAAGGATAGGCTAGTCTTGGACCATTTAAAGTACGGATAGTGGCAAACCAAAATCATCATCCCAAAAGTTCCTAAACAGTAGTCAAATGTTTAGTGAATGTTGTTCATGAAGATTCAAGCTAGTGAACAAAGATCTTTGTCCTGAGAATGTCATGTGAACATGAAGCCACAAAAAAGACTGTGTTTCACTCATTTAGCTGTTAGCATAAAAAGGATAGACCAACCTAAGGGATGAATCACGTTTGATAATTGATTTCGTTGGTGGACAGGAATTTTCACAGAAAAGATATGTGATTATGGTCGTTCTAGATTGAAACCAACTCGATCGCTGGAAAGAGTAATGAACCTACCAAAAAGGGAAAGATCATGTAGACAAAAGGGGTTAACACGACTACACGAGGGGGTATTTCTGGTCACTACAATCTGACATCAAAGAGGTAAAGCCAATGTTTTGGGTGCAGCCTCAAATAAGCAAAAACACAAGGACATGCATGTTTTGGTGGTAGGAGAATGTGAAATAAAATGTTTAAAGATCACATCGCTTTAGTGTTTGCCCGTCTCGAATCCGACTAGTGGCAAGTTAAGGCCACTCCCCAAATAAAGTTTATGACAAACCACTAACAATGACTAATAATTATAAGCAAACGGATGGGATGTTTTTAACATTGCTGAGAACGCCACACAAGATTTCAAATGTGACCTTTCATAACATATTGCATGCTTACCACTAATATTTTGGCAAAATACCACAGGAACAGAAGAAACACCCAAAACTCCAAAAAAAAGTATCAAACAAGTAGTAAATGTAGATCGCAACCTGCGCAGGTCCATTACTCTTTCAGGTGCAATGACCATTAGTGCCCACTGATGGTCACTTGGGTTGACATCACATCAATTGCAAACAGAAAGATAAAATAGTCCACAATTTAAGTAGACAAATAAATAAATATAAAACAGATGCAGTGATGCACAATATCAAATAAATTTAGGATCCATATTACAATAGTACAAAACTTAAAAGTCAACTCTACCCATCTCATCGTATCAAACATCAAACCCTTCCATTTTCAATCATTAATATAACAAAACATGATTACTAGTTTACTTTCCCAAATGAGCAAAAATCCCTACATCACTTAACAAAGCTACAATATCACTAAGTTGTGTGGATGGGGAAGTAAGAAAAACAACACCCCAAAAAGAACTCTTACCACCTTTGGTTGTCACTGAATCCCAAGCAGGGATTTGTTCGACGTTGATCCATCCGCCATTGATGATGTACAGTGGAACAAGTATGAAGCAGGATTCTGTACATGAAGTTTACCTTTAACACAACAGCATTTTTAATTGATTTGTGCCAAGGGTGGTCGTGGAGTAGAGAAAATCTTTGATTCATTTCCTGTGAATGATTCAAACAAATGATTTTCTCTGAATTCTTCTAATAAACTCTCCATTGGCATTGCTTTAAGTGATTCTATTCTCTCTTTACTTGGAACATCAGTATTGTTTCTTATAGGGGTATCTCCAGATGGCTCGTAATCCTGGATAACACATACATGAAAAGCATCTCAGTTTCCTTATGTCAAGATTTTCATACGATGAATTCATGGTGATACTTGTGATCCGTTTACTTATGAATGGGTCAAATAAAAAATTAGCTTAGAAGTGAACATGTGAAACAAGCGGAATGCCACCCAAATTTTATTTTTTAATAAAGCGACTCTTTTAACATTTTATTCAATATTTTAAAATTATTATTGTAATTATCATAAACTTATTTAACACATATTTGTATTTTAATTTTTTTAAAGGGCAAAAATAAGTTTGTGGGTCAACCCAGCCAATCCGTTACCATGTATTTCTTGTGGAATGTATCATGAGCCTTCTGCTTTATTAGAGAGGACTTTGTTGCATAATCCTCATGTAGGCTCTCAAGATTCTGTATGTGAGATCTTGTTGTTTCCTGTATTTCAGAAATGACTATTCTCTCCTGTTCTGATATACCTATAAAGAGTGTCCGGTCACAAAAACATCACTTCATAAATATAAAAATAAACAAAAGAATCAAGGCTAAAAAAGACATGGTTCAATAAAGCTTACTGTCTGTGTGCATTAATAAATCATCACTATTCTTTGACGCATCATCTGTAGCGGTCTCCCTTAGAGTATTAATCTCACAGTCATGATGATCATTACTATCTATCGCACTCCTGCAGCATTCCAGTTATATATAATTATTTACCATTATTTGTTTGCATCATGCTATGATTAATATTAGAATAAATGCAGGACCATGAAATTATCATTGATTAAGATGATTAACCTGATAAGAGTGTCCACTGCTGTGAGGTGTTGTTTTCCTATTTCAATCACAGAGTCATGTGTCGCTTTTGAATGGTTTAGAGCCAATTCAGTAGTGTCGACACTGAATGAAAGAGTCACAATTAAAATAAAGAATAAATTAATTTAAAGAAGATTGCAAGACCATTTTTGCTAACCATTTTTGTAGCACCGACTCAAAACGGCAGTGTTTTGCAGCAACAAATTGTGCATTCTCTTTTGTATCGTTTTCTGCTTGCATAGAAAAATCTTGCCATTTTCGTTTGGCATTTGATGTGATCCTGTCAAAAGACGACACATGTCCTTCCAAAACTTTCTTGCTTCCTGCAGCAGTTTCTCTGATAGTTGCTAGTCGAGAATCCACCTGTCCACTCATGACTCAACCGTCAGTTTTCTTGAACTAAAGAAAAGAAACAAAAAGCATAAGAAAAACAAACCATCTCTTTTTGACGATATATATGGTTTGAGACCAAACTTGTAACATCAGCAATAAGTTTCTGTGCATCAGATTTTGATTGTTCCTGGAAACACAATATAAAATATAAGGATATATAGGTTGTTTTATAGATTTGCAGTTGGTGTTGTTCATTATTCACCTCGTATGTCTTCTTAAATTCATCCATGTTCTTGGTTTGTATCTCATCAACTTGAGAGGCATGACTTCCTAGCTCTTTTGATTCTTCCATCAGCTTATTAAAAAATACATTGATGAATTTGGAAATATCTGTTGTATGTTCAACACTGACACTAAATCTCTGAAAAATTCAATATCCAAAATATGAAAGATGATATTAGCAGATCATTTACTCTTTAGCAGTGGAAAAGGCAAGAAACGGGCATAATATGCGTATGTTTATCTTAAAAAAGAAAGTCCTGTTACTAGAAACTATGATGATAACTAGCACACTAAGCAACCATGTAAAAATATAAGTAAAAGATTTACAAGAACATCGTCTGAATTCTGAAACTAGACTTTCTAATCCCTAGACTCTAGGCATCACTTACCATACTAGAGGTAGCAATTTCAAACGTTAGCATTTAACAAGGATCATTTTGGTTATGTTTTATGCCTTAAGGGTTTAAACAAGTAAAATCGAAAAGAACAAAGGAAACGGTCAACAAGTTAAAATTCAAAAAAACCTCATAAGACAATTACTAAAACAAGTAAACAAGTATTACTATTAAATGATTTCTTATCATATTTGGCATACTAATTCTTTAAAACTGTCTCATCCTTGCCATTCAAAAAAAAATATCTTTACAACCAAAATTATTTGGTTAAAAGGTGATTTGGACGAACCCAACCTGTGTCTCTCAACCTGTACTAGACCTGAATGCCCGAACCCCTTTAAACCAATTACCTAAGCCACTCAGCCAGCCCATTATGCTACCTTGTACAGAAATTAAAAACACCAACCTTCCGCAGTTCTCTAGCAAAATGTGCCATTTCTCCTTGTTGAGTTGATAAAGAGCCTTGAAGCTCATTAAAAATAGAAAGTCCTTTGGCAGCTTCTTCAGCTAGTAGCTAATTAAGAAAGTTAGGTGATTATGTACACTGCTTATGTGTAAAAAGAATTATTGCAAATTCAATATATTTTTACTTACTTCTTCAACAGAACAAGCATTTGAAGAAACTAAAGATTTAACCTCCTCTAAGTTTGCATTAGAGTTTGCTTTGTGCAAAAGTACAACATTTTGAAGTTCCTCAATGTGAGAAACATATAATGCTCTGGAAGCACCAACTTTCTTTTTCAAGTCAATCATGGCCTAAAAACATAAACCATATTAACAATTAATAATTTTTATAGTGATGAAACTGAAGCATATAAACAAATGATTAAACTGATATAGTACCTTATCATTAAGGTTAATAAAAGTGTGACAAAATTTCTCAATGCATTGAAGTTGTTCATTTTGTTGAAACATCGATGTAGTGACCGTGTTGCAAAGGGATTTAACATCTTCTTTCAGCTCAGATTCAAACTTATTCACAACAGATCTGTTACCAGCATTCATTTTATCTTTTCTTGCTGCATACAGTTCAGGAAAACGATATTAATTCTAGCTGCCAAAGAATGCTTAAGTGGTGAGATGGACATGTTGAAAAACAAGACAAAATCAGGCCTGGTCCACCCTTAGACATTTTTTGCACATTTCTGAGAAGGTATAGATAGTTAATGTGTTATATTATGATAACAAAACACAAATTGCGATAGTAATTTAAAAAATTGAATAAAAAGGATAAGGCGGTGTATGTGTTAAAAAAATAGACTTAGGCGATTTTCAACCTGATTGAACCAATTGACCTCTTCCTGATACAATTTTTGTTTGACCCCTTTGACATAAAGCGCAACCCAAATCAACCCATTCACTGGTAAAAGAGTCAAAGACGAGAATGCCTACCAATTTTCATAAACAATGAAGCATTGTCCTTAAGGGATCTTTCTAATTCAGACCGCAGAACAGAAGCTTGATTAGCTAATGCATTTTCTGTTTACAATTTTGTTCATTAGTGTATATATAACTTAGAAAGGAAGCAAATGTTAAGTATCGTATAATCAATAGCTTCAGCATCTAAGATCAACCACATATACCTGCTTTTTTCTGTTCGTGTATGATAAAATCCCGTTCTTTAATAGTATATTGCCATCTTTTTACTTCTTCCTGAGCATTGGACAACTCCTTGCTGGTTTGATCCAGATTATTCTGAAACACAGATAATAGAAAGGAAGCAAATGATAAGTATTGTATAATAATATAAGAAGTTCTACAGCAATGCATGTTATAATTTTGTTTCAATTACCTGGGTAGAATTAAGCTTGTCAATCAAATCAGAGCACTCTTGAACACTGGCATTAAAATTACTTTGCAACTCTTCTATTTCCTGTTGAAAGATAGTTAAAATTAAACAATTTTACTTGGCATAAAATATAATGCAAAAATGTATACAAAATACCTTTTTTTGGTTTTCTATCTTAACTCCCATTTGCTCAATCTGATCTACCATTGACTAAACAAAAAAGAACATTAGAAGTTTAGAACCATATACATGCACCAATTTTATCCATACAGTTCAAAGTTACAAAGACGGAAATATGATAAATGTAAAACCATCAAAAGTACAAAGTGAAAGCTAAACAATTATGCAGTACCTTGCGTTCCAACTCCTCTTGATAGTATCGCTCTTTTGGTATATATACACCGTTTTTCTCACGTGTGGCATAAACTTCTGCAAATAGAATAAGTAAAACTGTCATTTATGCCTAGTTCATAGCTTTTTCATCTCTTCGTAGCATTATTAAAAGAAGCATTTGTTTTACCAGCTTTGAGCCTTTCAATTTCACCATACAGATCTTTGATAAGAGTTGTTTTCATCATCTTCTGATTTACCTAGAAGAGAAATCAGAAGGGAAGTATTAAACATAGCAAAAAGATTAAATCATTCATACTTTAAACATAACTTGTTAACTTTAAGATTTTTTTATCTGAATTTGATTTACTAGCAAAATAAGGCAATGTGGTTTCATAAAAAGAGGACACCAGCCTGGCTAGATTGTAAAAACTAAAACCAATAACAATGTACAGACTGTGTATAAAAGTGCATTTGCTTCTCTCTAAACTCATTAAGACAACATAGACTATTAGATAAAGAAAAAAATCAAGGGTTTCAAACTAAATCACTAATAATTGGTCACTATTGTGTAGGAATATAGACTAACCTCTGGTTTGTTCTTGATATTTTTTGCCCTGTGAGCATAGTCCAATGTGCTCAAAGTTTCTTCAAGACAATGAACAGCAGGAGATACTGTAGCAATAATACATGTTTTGGTCCTTCCACCCAATGAATCACGCAGTAGACGAGTCAACTTGCTATCCCTGAAATAAATAAAACGCGAAATTAGAATTTAAAGAGTGTCATTTTTAAAGAGTGAAAAAATGTGAAAAAGATTAAATTTACAAGTTCATCTGAACCTATATGGGATGTGCCCAAGATGCTCAACTAAAGCGGTTATCACTCGTCCTAGAGTAAGTAAACTTTTGTTTATTTCTCCAGCTTCTCTTGCACGGCCCTGAACAATTGAAAATTATAAGTCTAAGAAAAAGGAAGACATAAGAACTAACATAACATTCTCTGCAAGTTCACAGGTGTAAGAAACATGGCTTTTCACAATCTTGATTATTAATAAAAAACATAGTGAATAAATTACCTCCCTAGCTCCAGACCGAGAAATATTTTCAGAACCAGCTAAATCAACCAGATTCAGCTTGCCACATTTGATTAGTTCTTCACCTTCTGGGGTAGCTTCTTTGATATGTATAGTTATAGAAAACAAAGAATGTGACCGACTGAAAACAAGGAATTATTAAAAAGATCAATGAGTTTTCACATTAACAGTAAAGATATAACAGAATAACTCAAGACCTTGATTGCTTGTTTAACAAGGTTTCTGCAGTTTTACGTTTTGCAGAGCCTCTTTCCAGTAAAGTAAAAATTTCACTAGAACTAGTCACAATCTCTTCTTCTAATCCTTTTACAAGAACTCCTCCTTTACCATCTTCCATAAGTGGCAAAAGTTTTTTCTGTTTTTCCTCCACAACTCTCGAGATTTCTTCAGGAGCAAGTAAGTCAGTGATCTCCTCATTGTATAGCTCCAAGAAAGTTACTTTAACACTATACTCCGCATTTTGGCGCTCCAAAGTATCAAAAATTTGTTTGACAGCTCTAGGGATTACTCCTGCTCCAGAAGGCAACTCTCCTTTTGGCCCACACTGTTAGTGGATTAACCAAGGAATATCATTACTAATACCAAAAAAGAAATGAAATAAAAAATAAGATCGATCTTATACATATGTGACCAACCTTTGACCTCTTACAATCACCCTCCATTGTGTAGGTTTTTCCGGTTCCTGTCTGACCATATGCAAAAATCGTACAATTAAATCCATCTAATACTTCATTTACAATAGGAATGACTGCTTGCTCGTATAGATCTTTTTGGTGAGAATTAGGTCCAAAAACCTGCATGCATAAAATTGATGATAGTTGATTACTAAGGCCTCAACTGCACCATGGGATTCTTAAAAACCAATACTTTATTATGCATAATGAATCTAAACCTCAAGGATCACCTATCACCTACATATTGGACCTAGGAAGCAATTGGAAACCCAAAACCATACATGAATTGAACGAACAAATTAGAGAGAGTTATTATTGTGCTTAAAAAGAACTCCGTTTAGAAAGCTATGATTGATTGTTAGTATAACATCAATGATCAACAGCAAAATTATGATATTCGACATTTTGGGATTTATGCAAGTCAGTTCTATTCCTGGAGAAACTATAAGTCTATAATTAACATAATTTCAGGAGTGAGATGATTACAAAACAATGAATGTGAAGCAACAAACCCTAAGTTTAAACATTATTCACTCACAAAGTTACAATGTGCAAATTGTTACATAAAAACTACATCCACAAATCAAAAGCAAACTAATAAGCACCAAATAACCATTTTAGCAAATCAGGTACCTTATCAAACGTAAAAACCCTGTCAATTTGCTTCCCCGCAATACTCTGCGAAACCGCAACTTCCCTCTGCTGGTCATTACAAGTCACCACATGTGGCGCGTTGTTCCTCAACTCATCGTCACTAAACGGCCTAACAAACATCAAACAGAATAACATTATCACCAACAACCTCAAACAAATATCAATTCACCAAACGTAAACCCTAATTCACCATTTCTTCAACCAAAAACATATTAAAGTAGATTCACAGTACCTGCAACGAAGAAGGACCTGAACATTAACACCTTTTTCATGGCGATTAGACATTTTCACACACAGTTACTCTGTGTGTGTGTGTGTGTTTTGTAATGATGGATGTTTTAGTTGATGATTTTTTTGGTGAATTTGGTTTGGATCGAACGTTGTGTTGTTTCTATCTGAATGAAAATTGAAGGACGCGGGATGGATCGGGTGTTTTTTTGAATATTTGGGGGCCGCTCTTCTGTGTATGATCTGACGGTTGATTGTGTGGTGTTTTGATCCAACGGTGAATACTGTGCCAAGATCTGGATCGAGGTGTTGAGTTGACGGAAATGCCCTCGGACAAATTACCGTTTTCATCCTTTACTTAAGAGTCTAAATAACACATTTTGTCATTAACTTTAATAATTACAAGAAAACATTTTTTATTTGAAAATTTGTTAGTTGTAACATATTACATCCTTTGCACTAACTGACGTTAAAAAGTTATGTTAGTTTTTTGTAATCTGACTAAATTACCCTTTAGTGTTAGTTAGAAATATAAAAATTAATCTTTTCATTATAAAATTAAAAATAGCAAATAACTCACCAGCTGAAATACCCATGACATGTAAATAATAGTAGATTATGACTTCAATTCTCACTCTTAGCAAAATGTTCAGAGTTGAGTCGTGGGCTTTTCTCAACAATGAGTTTACTCCTTAGGGATTGAGGGTGTGGTCTCGGCTATGAAACGAATAAATGGGCTCGATTAAGATCTATGTACCTTTCGAAACACTGTTGCACATTTGTCGTCATCTATTCACCATCAAAGTCACCTTCTCGGTTCTCCAAACCACCTTATCAAGCTTCAATCAAGAATTAGCGGAAAGGTTTTAAGTTTGTGAAATTAACGGCATCTTTCGGTTTAGCTTGTGGATACCCTTCATCTCTACCTTATGTGTACACAATCGGAAGCTCACTCTCAGATTTGGTACAATGGTACACAGTGAGATAAAATCATTCTTCATGCGGCGCAATCAAAGTAATCTCCAGGTGATTTTCTCATACTTATGTCACCAAATATCTTTTGTTCAGGGGTTGTGTATCATATGAAATGCCTATAACATGTGAATATTGTGATGCCATGGGTTCAAATGTCACTAAACAAAATGCTTAGAGTTAAACCAATGGATTTTTTCAACAATTGGTTTTCTTCTTAGGAGGTTGGGGGTGAGTTCATAACCGTGAAACGAAAAGATGAGCCCTATTAAAATAAGACATATTTTTCGAAGCAGTGTCCCACATTTGCCATTTAAAAATAATAATAATATAAGACAGAACAGAAGAAGAGTTTTGATATGTATTGCCTATTTTTGACGGTTTTAAGTTTAGAGTTTGATGCTTCTATGTAATGGGGTTGGAATATTGATCAAGAAGTGATATATTATGTGTTTATGTTCTTTATGAAAATTGAAGATTCAAAAGATACAGAGGGCAGATGAAACTAATGAGCATTGTCTGACTGTGTACGTGATATAGGATAAGATGTAGTCGCAGATTTAGCTAAGATTAGGATAGGGTTATTATCAGGATGAATATGCGGCAAAGGCTACAAATCCATGGTTCTTTTATTGAGAGAGATAGATAAAGAGAGAGAATTAAGGGGGGAGAGATGATAAGTGATCAACTTTATATATTTTTAATTAGATGGACAATTTAATCGTTTTACAAACAACTAACATTATTTTTTAACGTCAATTAGTATAAAAGACGTAATGTGTTGCAACTTTTCAAATAAAGGATAATTCTTGTAATTATTGAAGTTAAAGGATAAAACATGTAAGTTGGACTATACTTAAATGTTGAAACCAAACTATTGAAAGAACTTGATTACACGGAAATTTGAAGTATGAAATTGATGATTCTATTATCACATATATTGCAGATTACAAAGAAAGAAGAAAAACTCTCTCATTCTGAATGTCGAATGGAGAATGGGTTACTAACTAACTACTTAACAACCATTAACAAGAATTAACATACTCTAATATGCTATTACAAATCACACCTTTCTACTATGAAAAAATGACAACTATCACCCATGAACTATACAGAAATAGCTGAAGCACATCTAATATATTCAACAATCTCCACCTTGTGCAAAGCTATCCAATACCCAACAAACTTGTACAGTGATAAAACTTAGATCCATCTAGTGACTTAGTCAACATGTTTGTAGCATTATTAGATGTATCAACATAAGTAACCTTTACTTTACCATCACTTATTACCTCTCTAATAAAGTGCAGCCTAACATCCACATGCTTAGTTCTCTCATGATGCATTGGATTTTTAGACAACTGTATAGCTCCTTAGTTGTCACACCAAAAATAACATCTTGCACCTCTCCACACAACTCATGTAAAACACCTTTAAGCCACAAAGCTTCTTTAATAACCTCAGTAAGAGCCACATACTCGGCCTCTGTTGAAGACAATGCTACAACTCGCTGCAGAGATGACTTCCAACTAACTAAGCTCCCAAACATAAAGAAAACATAACTAGTCACTGATTTGCCTTTATCAAGATATTTGGCAAAATATGAATCAACAAACCCCATTATAGAAGCTTTATAATTAGACTTGATTCCAAATATCAAACCAAGATCCTTTGAGCCGTTAAGATACCTTAGTATCCATTTAACCACCTTCCAGTGTTTCTTCCAAAGTCTACTCAAGTATCTACGTACAACACTGACAACATAACCAATATCTGGCCTTGTACATACCATGAGGTACATTAGACTACCCACCCCTCTAGCATAAGGAACAACCAACATTTTTTGTTCATCTTCAGCTAACTACCATCAAGTGACAACTTGAAGTGCTGAGCCAAAGGGGTAATTACTGGCTTACACTTGTCCATACAGAAATTAACCAACACCTTATTAATATATCCAGTTTGGGACAACTTCAATAGACTAGCCTTTCTATCTCTAATGATTTCCATCCCTAAGATTTTATTTGCTATTCCAAGATCCTTCATATCAAGCTCCTTCATTAGCAAGGCCTTAACCTCATCAATTTCTGCTTGATCTTTACTAGCGATTAACATATCATCTACATAGAGTAGAAGATATACGTATCCACTAGCAGTTACTTCTCTATAATACACACATGCATCATAAGAACTTTTATGAAAACCTTGAGAAACAACATACTCATCAAACCTCTTATTCCACTACCGAGGGGATTTTTAATCCATAAAGCGAATTTTGTAGCAAGCACGCTTTATCCTCTTGACATTTAACCTTAAACCCAAGAGGTTGTTCCATCAAAATATTTTCATCCAGACTACCATGAAGAAAGGCAGTTTTCACATCTAATTGAACCAACTCTAGATCATTCAGTGTTGTAAAGATAATATAACTCTTATTGAAGAGTGCTTACAACCGGTGAGAATATCTCATTGTAGTCAACACCTTCTCTCTGTGTAAACCCTTTTGCCATCAATCTAGCCTTATATCTAGGTAGTTCACCACATTGGACCCTTTCCTTTAATTTGTATAACCACTTACACTTTACTAGTTTCTGGTCAATAGGCCTATCCACAAGATCTAAGTGTGATTTTTCTCTAAAGACTCCATATCATCCAACATAGCCTGCATCCATTTGGACTTTTCAGGTGATCTGATAGCTTCTTCATATGATAGAGGCTCACATATACTTTCCATCTCAGCAACATTAAACACAAAGGCTGACAAATCATCATCCTTCCTAAATTGAGTAGGTGGTATAATTTGTCTCCTTGGCCTGTCTTTGGCTATACTATAGGTAGGTGATGAGCTCCTAGAACTAGCATGCACACCACTAGAACTGTCACCACTCCTGGAACATCCTTCTCATGTTCATCCTCCACCTCAAATTGAACACATTGGCCCCTCATCATTGTATCAAATATACCTTTGCCTACCACATCCTTATACGACACATATTCTCTAAATGTCACATCCCTGCTGATCATAACCTTTGGAGAACCCTCATCCATTCTCCATAACCTATACCCTTTCACACCTTCAGGGTAACCCAACATTACACATTTCACTGCTCTTGGTTCTAGTTTCCCATTGTTCACATGGGCATATGCCAATGACCCAAACACCCGAAGCCTTGTATAGTCAGTAGGTTTTCCAGAACATTTTTCTAAGGGATTTTTTATTTCTATTGCAGAAGAGGGAGACATGTTTATAAGCAAGGTTGCAGTGCTTAAAGCCTCTGCCCAAAACTGCTTAGGCATACCAGCTTCAAACAACATACACCTTAGCTTATTGAGAAGCGTTCTATTCATTCTCTCTTCAAGTCCAGTTTGCTGAGGCGTATCTTCCACAGTTAGATGTCTAACTATACCATGTTTCTTGCATAATTGATCAAAAATAGAATTGCAAAATTCCAAGCCATTGTCAGTCCGAAGCCTTTTCACCTTTCTCCCTGACTGAGTTTCGACCATGGCTTTCCATTCTTTAAATTTAACAAATGTCTCATCCTTGTGTTTCAATACAATACCTATACTCTTCTAGAAAAATCGTCCATCACTGATAAGAAGTACCTTGCACCTCCATGAGACTGGGTTCTGGCAGGACCCCACAAGTCTGCATGGACATAGTCCAAGGTTCCTTTAGTGGAGTAAGTACTTCTTCCAAATCTGACCCGGTGTGCCTTTCCTAACACAATTTTCATAAAACCCCGCATCCCAGGATTCTAATTCACCTAGAACATGTCGTTTGTGCAATTCTTTCAACCCTTGTGTGCTTATGTGACCAAGTCTCTTGTGCCACATAGTGGCTACTGATATCTCAATGTTATCAGTTACATTTGCCTCTCCTGATTTCACTTTGCCATCTAGTATGTAAGTGTTATTAGTTTTGCTGGTACCAGATAACAAACACATATATCCCTTTATTACTTTAGCTTTGCCATTTCTTAGACTTATGTTATGCCCACCGGCTTCAAAAACCCCAAGGGATATTAGGTTTTGTTTAAGGCTAGGAATGAATCTTACCTCATGAAAAATGACTTCAGAACCACTGGCTAATTGGAACACAACTGACCCCACTCTTTGAATTTCACATGGTCTATCCATAAACTGAAATCGTTCTTTCTATCAAATTTTTCCAGATCAAACTTCGTAGTCACCATCTTCTTCTTTCTCGATTGAGCGAACGGGCCTTGTTCACTCAATTACTTTTTCAACACTTCTGATCGATCCGAGCCGTAGCTCTGATACCAATTGTTAAAATCAAACTATTGAAAGAACTTGATTACACGAAGATTTGAAGTATGAAATTGATAGATTCTATTATCACATCTATTGCGGATTACAAAGAAAGGAAAAAGACTCTCTCCCTCTGAATGTCAAATGAAGAATGAGTTACTGACTAACTACTTAACAACCAAAAAAAAAAGAATTAACAAACTCTAATATGCTATTACAAATCACACCCTTCTACTATGAAGAAGTGACAACTATCACCCATGAACTATATAGAAATAGTTGAAGCACATCTAATATATTCAACATTAAAATTTGAAAACTGTAATTTACTCTTTTCTTTTTGAGTTTCTATACTTCAAGTGATCATAAATTTAAAGTCTATAAAAATTGAAACGAGTACGTTCACGGTTGAAATAAAATAATGACAAAAAAACACAAGAATAATGGGTGATGGTAATTGAATACTCTCTTTAATAGGGGTTATTTAGAACAAAATTCAAGTCTTCTTAAAATATATTCGATTGTTTTACGGGGTAGAAATTTATAAGCAATATGTAAGTTGGGAAAGATACTAACACTCAAATTTACTTTTGAAGCGAGAAAAGTAGTGAAAAGCTTTTTCTTTGTTAATGAATTGCTAATTAATTCTAGTGTGTTTTTTTTAGCTAAGGGCATGTTGTATCTATAGTGAAACTAAGTTGAAATTTCTTCGTATGAAATAAAACAAATTTTAAGTGTTCTTCTACTAAGGGACGCGTTAGTATCTATTTTGTTTAATCGAGTATGAATGAAACTATTGTTTTTGTTTTGGTTCATCATTTGTAACGAATGTTTTCAGAATCGGATCGGACGTCGAACAAGACGCCAAACATTACGCCTTACTGGTTTATTGGTCGGACCGGATTTAAGAACCGGATGACGTCATAACTATATATATAGTATATTATATATATATATATGTATATAATTAAATATAAGTAATTTATATATGTATTTTATAGTTATATATAAAACTTAACTATATTTTTATATACAGCACATTAATTTATGATTCAACACTCCGTTTTTACCTATTAAAACAAAAAAAATGAACCAAAATCCGGTTCGAACCGGTCCGATTTCCCGGTCCGACCACCGATTTGGGACGAACCGACCCAAAACGATCCGATGTGAATCGGACCGGCTAGATGGCCGATCCACGATCGGACCGGTTGGACCAGCCGGCCCGATCCAGTCCTAATAACCATGTTTGTAACTATTGTTACATGTTGTAGAGAACTATAGACGTCATTAGATTTTTCAGTTTGTTCTTTAATCGTAGTGGTTTGTGATCCGTCTCTAGACTACCTTTAGAACACAAGTTCAAAGACTTCTAAACATCAAATTCACCACTTTTGAACCATAGTTCAGAACTCTCTCTAAATCAACGAGCCTTCTGATCTAACTTCTAGACTAGGTTTGAGATTTTAAACATAGTTCAAAGACCCTAAACCGAACCTTCAAAACAATAAATGCAAGCCAAATGTTTCATGGCGATGCAATTCTGCAAACTGGAGCATCAAATTGCACCCGTCGCACACACCATGTGCACGTGTGTGTGCGATTTACGGTGACACGTCTTATAAGATGTCCACTTATGTCTTTTTCTAAGGGAAAATGTCACTA